>BPLR01003385.1:0-35432 GCA_021605095.1 Caerostris extrusa
TTGGAGGATATATTTAAAAAGTAATATGCGAGTTCTTCATGATTTATACAACCACAATGTTCTAACATCATATTTTAACAAGACACTTTTAAATCCATGCACATTCGTTACATATAAATAATGCTCCATTATATTAAGTATTTATAAATACTATTGTATTAATAAGATCTATTGTATAGCGCAATTTTAGAAATATACTCCTTGCTGTTTGAATGAATACATGGTACATCTGTTTAATTTTTATTGATTAATTTAATTACTTACTTCGTCAGCCATTGTACGATGCACAGTCTCCTCATATTTTGATATTGAGAATTAATGAATGTAGACACGATTAATAAGATTAATCAATATTTGGATACATAATATTAGAAGGAGACTTCGTTGTTTGAACGGATGCATAGCATAACTATTTAATTTTTATTAATTAATTCAATTCATTACTTTCACTATATAATTCGAATCGTTTGGTGTAGTATACATCCGGATTAATTAAATTTAAATGCAAATGCCTCATGATTTATGCATCTCTGTTTATGTATAATTTTTATTAAATGTATTATGCATGTATAATTGTGAGAGAACATCCATGTTTAAGCTTGCTTTCTTAATTACACCCTGTAAGCAAATAATATCGTCTCAGAAAATTTATTGAATTTATTTATCACAGTTTAAAACCAGAAAATGCGGAAGTTTTATCCTGAGTTCTTAAATAACTGGTTCAACAAACATTTGCTACATTGTAATTCTAATAAATAAGGAAAATTAACTTAGCGACATATAATTTCCTCAAATGCAGCTCTGTTTGCTAACAGCAATGTTATCTGGAATTGGAGTTGTTTGCCTTTAGATTAAGGCGAAATACGTGTAGTTTTCTGGTTATTACAGTATGTAAGAGTTAGTTTAATCTATGTTCATTCTTAAACATATCATTTTTACAGTAATTTCCATGTGAAAGCTTCATGAGAAATTAAATAGTTTTAACTTTTCTTTAACAAAAAAAAACCCCCATTTAAATTAATTTATTTTGGAATTCCATTTTGCAATCACCACTTAAACATGATAAATGAAATAGTTTTAGAACTTTTTTTCAAAATAATAATAATAAAAAACACATTTAAATTAATTTATTATTATGCATTTTGCAAAAATGATTAATGATTTTTCAGCGGCATATCTGTGAAATATGGGCGCTAAATCTGTATTAAGCTTATTTGATTATATGTTTTATATGATAAATAATTTTTTAACCAATAAAATCATTCAATTAACATTAAAACTGTTAAATTGTTTTATTAATTATTAAATATTTTTAGAACTTAAACAATAAAATCATTCAAATAACATTAAGCAGCTTAAATTAAAATTAATTATTAAATTTTAAAATAAAAATGTAAAAAGCAAAAATTTTCATTTTTCTTTTAAGGTAGCATTTATTATCATTATTTATTAATTCTTAATATTTGAGTCATTTTGTTATAATAAATTAACTATATATATAACTATAATCTCGTAGAAGGTCATGAATTTATTAAAAATGGCTAATTAACCATTTTTATAAAATGTTGTCAATTTCTAGTAAATTTTAATCAATTCATTTCGGCTTTTAAAAGGTTATTAGTTTTTATAATTTTGAGTTAAAATATATTTTTAGAAAAATATTACTAAATGGATATTTTTTGTTATGTTTTCTGTACTTTCAAATTTTTATTATCATATCCTTGCATAATAAATATCATATTTCTTTCTAAAATATACTAATGGAAAAAAGATAGATAATATACAATTTTCAAGTCAAGTGTGAATTAACAATGAACAACGAAAGAAGTATTAATAAATTTTGTTATGGGTTTCTGGCAATTAAATATCCTTTTTAATTTTCAATTAATTTATAGCTAGTATATTTTATATCTCAATACATATGATTTTCGCTTTATCAAAAAAAATTTAATTTCCTTTTTAATTTTCTAAATTAATTTATGAAGATAAATGTTTCAAACTAGACATAACTTAACAACTATATGGAAATGAATATAACTAAATGATAATAGTTGCGAAATTATCAAAAACAAAATTTCTAATTAGCTCTAGCCAATTATTTTCTAAATATTTCAAAATGAGTTATAATTTATATTAATAATAAATATAAAATTTCCATTAATGCACTTATCAAATAATAATATATTAGTAACTTCGAATTCTACAACTAATTTCGGGATTAGGAAATTCATTTAAAGTTAATAGAAAGTTACTAGACGCTATTAACTAATTTTTATTTTCGCATATAAACAAACAGAAAGTTACAATCTTGTCAACTGGTAGCTATCTTTACTCTTGAGTTTTATTCTTTTTAAATAATAAATGCAAATATTTAATATGGTATTTCATTAAGTCACTAACGTTTATATTAGTTTTTTTTTTTTGGGGGGACAATATTAATCACGTATTAAAAGAAAAAAAAATAACTTCCATAATAGAAGGAAAAAATGGATTTCATCTTTGGAATAAAAACAAATAACATAAAAATTACATTAAATATAAAAAATTTTTTAACTTTATTTTTGCAGGACTGTATTATTCATCGTAATACAGCAATTAATTATACATTGAATATTCGTTCCCATTTTATTCATACTTATTGAGTAAAATGTATAGAGTGAAAAATACATAATACTTCAAAATAAAACAATCAAATTATGCCATTCAGTGACAGGAAACCAGATGACCAAAACCTCGTGATGTCAATTGCGTCATTTCCGTTTTCATTAATTCCATTATCCCCCAACTTTTTCCGTATATGGCCAAGTTTATATTTTATGTCCCAGCTCCTCATTTTTATTGGCCAATGCCCTGAAAATAATGGTATGCCTGGTAGACATTTATCTCGGACACCCCATACATACACATGGAACTCTTCCCGAATTCTAAGATATTACACCCCTCCACCCCACAGATGCCCCCCACCCCCTATCTCATTTGCAGGACCCCATGTCAAGGTTTCGTCAGGACACGGGCATCGGCTTTCGCATTAAGCAGCCCCGGGTCATGGTTATTTGATAACGTCAGAAACGGCTATTATCACAGGCTTCGGCGGCAATCGATTTCTTATATGGATATCTTCCTTGAAGCTTCCTTTGTTTGCTTTGATTACCGCGGATTACATGACAAAGATGGGTAATTACAAGGCAGGGTAATTGTTTATGTCATACTGTTAATGCATGGAACATGCTTTGGATTCTCAACTACTGGAGCAAACTTCAAAGAAGAAATTATTGAAATGAATAAAAAAAATTATTTCTATTTGCTTGTTAATGTTTTATTAATTTTTAACGACAACAATTTATCAAGCCATACAAAAATATATAAATATATGATGATAGGAAATTCAGGAAAACATTAAAAATCCATTATTCCAATAAATAAAGATGATGTTGTTTCGGTAGAATGAACAGAAATAAATACAATTTAATTTTGATCAAAAAAAAAATTATCGCTATAAAGTTTAAATTATTTACCGCCAGATAGCTGATATTTGAATAGCTACGTATTACGTAGAATAATACGTAATGAAGATAATAGGGCAACAAATTTCAATAAAAATCCGTCATTCAGAAGCACAGTTATCAGATAACACATTTTTTAACACTTTTTTATTATACAACGTAACTGGTGGTATGACAAACGCATATTTCTAAAATAAATTTTTCAATGTTGCAAACGACGTTGATTTTTCAAGATACACTTTTAAATTCAGGTATTTTCTCAACCAAAAACTCAAGGTGTGTCATGTCTGGAGATCAGGATGGCCCTGGGTCTTAAATTCATTCTTTCAACATTTAGTCCTCCTACCATCTTAATAATACTAGTTAAACAGACTTCTGTTAATAAATACTATAAATACTATTGTCTGTTAATAAATACTATTGTCAAATAAATTAAAATATGCTATTATGATTCAGAGAAGTTACTTGTTCACCCTCTTTTGTTTTTGACATAATATTACATGTTTTGTAGTTTGTCTCCTGCATTTCAGCACCAAACTACTATGAACAACTGATACAAACAAACTATTATCACTATGAAATGCTACAAATTACAATGAATGATAAACTATTATGGAAACACTTGATACATTATATTTCTTACAAGTTCCTTCAGCACACTCTTTTAGTTTTTGTCTTGTTGTCCCATACTATTGTGTAGTTTGCTTTCTGTATTTCAACACCAGGTTTACAAACTACTATGAAGAGCAGGGTACTTCTAAAAGACTCCGTATCACAAAGAAATGCTGTTCAAAAGTGTTAGATGGCGTACCACTTGAGAGAAACATCACGCAGGGTTCCACTAAAGCGGAGGTGGGAATAATGCTATTATGCGTTCCATACGAAGGCGGAATAGCAAATATATCAGTAAATGCATCAATCTTAAGAGACTATGAAGTGAAATACGCGAGCCGATCAGTGTTTTTATGTGCAAATATATATCTTATGGTCCATTGTCAGGCATTGTTTCTTTATTCAGAGGAAATTTCCAAGGAGCCGTAAACAAACACTAATTCAATCCTATTTCAAGCACTTGAGCTATCATTAATACGTATTGGTAATTACCATATCCATTGCATAACGCTATACATTAATTAATACTGTAAAAATATAAATTGATTGTTAAATAATAAAATCCAATTTCAAGTACGTGTGTTATAGTCACCATCAGGAATATCAGGGATATGCCCTTGCAGAAACTGGAGGATACTGTGCAAAAACGACGTTCAGTCCTAGTTCACTACTTATACAATTGACTATGCTGTTTTCATTCTTCAATATTTATTAATAAACTACATGTTCACTTACATAGTAATCATTCATTTCTGATGTTTTCTATGTACATTGCAGTGTCAAAAAAACTTTTACACCCATGTATTACTATAGGATTCATGGGGGGCTGATGGCCCATCTAATCGTCTAGGCTCTACCACTTCTATAAGTTTCCAAACCTGATGTTGATAATACACTGAAGTGACAAAAGTCATGGGATACCTCTTAATATCGTGTCGGCCGTCCTTTCGCCCGGCGAAGTGCAGCAACTCGACGTGGCATGGACTCAACAAGTCGTTGGAAGTCTTCTGCAGGAATATTGAGCCATGCTGTCTCGATAGACGTTCATAATTGTGAAAGCGTTGATGGTGCAGGATTTTGGGCATGAACAGACCTCTCGATGATGTCCCATAAATGCTCAATGGGATTCATGTCGGGCGATCTAGGTGGCCAGATCATTCGTTGGAATTGTCCAGAATGTTCTAAAAAACCAATCGCGAACAGTTGTGGCCCGGTGACATGGCGCATTGTCTTCCATAAAAATCCCATCGTTGTTTGGGTACATGAAGTCCATGAATGGCTGCAAGTGATCTCCAAGTAGCTGAACATAAGCATTTCCAGTCAATGTTCGGTCCAGTCGCACCAGAGGACCAAGTCCATGCAATGGAAAACAACCCACACCATTACGGAGCCACCACCAGCTTGAACAGTGCCTTGCTGACAGTTTGGGTCCATGGCTTCGTGGGGTCTGCGCCACACTCGAACCCTACCATCAGCTCTACCAACTGAAATCGTGACTCATCGGACCAGGCGACGGTTTTCCATTCATCTAGGGACCAACCGATATGCTCACGTGTCCACGAGAGTCGCTGCAAGCGATGTCGTTCTGTCAGTAAAGGCACCGAGTCGGTCTTCTGCTAGAATAGCCCAAGAAAGCCAAATTTCTCCGCACAGTTCTAACAGACAAGTCCCTTGTACCCCATTGATTTCTGCGGTTATTTGACGCAGTGTTGCTTGTCTGTTAGAATTTACGACCTCTTTGCAGACGTCGCCGGTCTCGGTCGTTAAGTGCATGCGGTCGACCACTGCGACACATGGTGGGATGTTATGCCTGAAATTTCCCTACTCTCGGCACACTCTTGACACAGTGGATCTGGGAATGTTGAATTCCCTAACGATTTCCGAAATGGCATGACCCATGCGTCTAGCTCCAACTAACATTCCGCGTTCAAAGTCTGTTAATTCCCGTCGTGCGGTCATCATCACGTCAAAAACCTCTTCACATGAATAACTTGAACAGAAATGGAAAGTTTCCCTTGCGAGCACTGCGCATTTATACCTGTTCTACGCGATGCTACTGCTATCTGAAAATTTGCATATTGCTATCCCATGACTTTTGTCACTTCAGTGTATATACATATATTATCGACATCAGGTAACCAAATAGAGGGGCCTGATGGCCGAGTGGCTAGTGCTCTGGCACTCGGTACCATAGGTATCGGGTTCGAATCCCGGAGGTGCCATGGATGTTTGTAATGGTTCGGAATCACTTTAAGCTGTAGGTCCCGGTCTCATATGACCATAGAGCGTCACAGAGCCCAATCAGACTTCTTCTCACCCACATCATTCCCTAACTGTATAAGGGCAACTCAGCTCTAGGCACAGTGATGTGGTGTAGTAGTAATAGTGGTAACCAAATAGAAGGACTGTTCACAAATGAAAAGAAAAATAGTTATTTTTTACATTCAAAATCATATTAATCACTTTTTGCTTTATAGAATGGAAGCTATAACTTAGTACTTATATTTCATAATTATATAAACTACAGTTCTTTAGTTTTACATTATTATTAGGAATGAATTTTTAGCTCATATTTCAAGGCATATAAAATTGCTGATTTTTTAGGAATTAAACCATCATAATTATTTTAAATTTTTGTGTGTGAAACCACATGGAAACATGCAGACAAAAAACGATCATAACGAATTACATCAATTCTTTTTTTCTAATAATATATTTTCATTTCTCGCATACAGATCATATTTAACCAATAAAAATTGAAACTAAAGCTTTTTTCATTCTGCTAGAAGTCAAAAGATGGAACCTAATCCAAAAAGAAACCATTCCACATCTCATAAAAAATAATTCTAATAATATTTCCAGCACTGTGTTAACTGCGAGCAAACCCAATTTCGCGTTTCTTCGCCTTATTGCAGATGAAATGTCAGAAGCATTATTAGGTGAGCCCTGTCTTTATTAGATCTCTTCGAAGGAGTCGGCCATTGTTCTGCAGCTCTCGTGCTCATAAATACTTTACTTTTATCAGTAATTACTTTTTGCGTTGACGATCGCAATGCGGACAGTCTCACGGACTATTGTCAAAAGGCATAAAGCTTACGGAATAGATATGAAATGACTTATTATCATTTCTTCTGTTGTGGTTTTTACTTCTCTTACGTCTCTCAATCCAATTTAATTTGGTAAAAAATATAAAAATACATCGACATAAGTTATCTTTAAATTTTCATTATTCACCATTAGTTAACTATTTTTTACACATTTAAAGATTTGAAAAAGACATACTATCTTTCCACCACGAGAACTGTTAAAATTACAGGGTACCATAGGCGAAAGACATTTCGAGAAGGTAGATTTTTATTCACATTTGTAATCTTAGACCATTTAACTTGATATATATTTTGACAGATTTTATTTTTAACATTATTATTATTCCTTATTCATAAACAAACTATTTTACGCATTCAAAGATTTGAATAAGACTTTACTATCTCTTCACCACGAGAACTATTTCCTACACGTAGTATTCAAGATGGCGACTGTTAAAATAACAGGCTACGATTTGGAAAAACCATTTATAGTAGATAGTTTTTCGTTCATTTGTCATGGTAGTCAAATTAAACTTGATATATGATATTTCTTGATATATAATGCAACTTGATATATGGCAGCATTATTTGTTTAAATTGTTATTATTCATTATTCGATAACTATTTTACACATTCAAAGATTTAAATAAGACATTATTATCTCACCAGCACGAGAACTATTTCCGACACATTGTCTGTAACATGGTGGTTGTTAAAATAACAGGTTACTGTAGGCGAAAACTAATTCGAGTAGACAGGTTTTTCGCTAACTTGTTACATTTGTAACTTTGCATTAAAAGGTAACAAAGTTACGCATTTGTTACAATTGTTTTTGTAAATTTTTGTTAACTTTGTCTCTAATCCTAAACTCGGTGTTCATAATGGTCCAATCCTCGACGTCCTGCAGTGCGGGACGGACATCGCATGAATAATTTACTCATGGATGGAAAGGGGGCAAAGGGGCCTGTGATGGAACAGCCGGTAGAAGGACTTTTGAAGAAGGAGGGCATTGCCCGAGACTTTTAGGGAAGTGCACCGCATTTCCGTATCGTATGGGAAGATTACTTGAGATCTCCCACCAGGTAGTTCAACAAACGAGACAAGGTACTGAACATCACAAACGTCATCGAGTCTTCTCGTATTTGGAGCAGTTTCTACAACAAAGCCGCCAGTGGATTGAACCGGAACCATAATACGCACCAGCGGTGCACGATGACACTGAGACACTAGTCGGGCATATTAGTCAACTTAACTTGATGTATGATAGTTTTACAGCTTTTTTATTAATTTTTCGATGGGAAATTTATTTCATTGTTGATTTGTGTAAAAGCAACTAATAGGAAGGGATATTTTTATTTATTGTTAATAATAATAGGACAAGTAAATTAGCTAGTAAGTAATTTTAAATTGTAATAACAACAAATAATAATAACAAGTAGTAATAACAACAAATAATAATAACAAGTAGTAATAACGTCATAAAAGTAACAAGTAATTTTAAATATAAAAATTGTTCGTTTACTTATTCAACATGTAGTTTATAAAACAAGATAAAGCTCTTTCTCTAATTAAAATCACGTCATAATATATTTTTATACATATCTACAGTAATAATATAAATTGTTTGAAAATAATAAGATCTTAATATTAGCTATCAGTAATCTACAATGTCCTTTTGTTCACATTTTCAATACCTTTATTATAGAAAACGATTGCCTCACAATTAAATCTTAAATTTTCAAATTGTTCATTTACTTATTCACAAATATTGTTTAGTTATTTATATATTTATTATTATTTATTTATTAAAAGTATTTCTGATTCGTTTTTATTAAAATTTTGTATATCGAAATATTCTTTTTTAATTCAAAATCACATCACAATATATTTTTTATTCATATCTACAATAATATTATTGTTTTTTTTTTTTTTTTCTTGAAAGAATACGGTCTTTAGATTTAGAAGTAATAGATGGCAAATTGGGGAATTTATATTTTCATTATACAGGATGTGAAAAGTGGAGGAATTCATTATTCATTTGTTTACTGTTGGGCATATCTTATATAGTACCAACTAGGGATTGCAATATCGGACCAAAGGTCAATACCGGTATTCGGTAATTTTTAAATCTTAATACCGGGATACCGGTTTTAATACCGATAGTATACATTTTAGAAAAAGAAAGAAAACACAAGTTTGTTTTTTTTTATTTGCCAGTTTTATTAGATAATGTAAATATCCCAACAAAAATTTGTAACTTATAAATTATATAAACTTATAATTTCATCCAATTATCTTTTTTTTTCAAAATAATCTAAAATCCCTGATGGCTTGGGCATAGAAACTGTGTTTAAGTTTGTATCCTCATCGCAATTAGATTCTTTTCCTCTTTAAAAAATTTGTATCATGTTTTGCTTTTAAATGTATGGTGTCCGCTTGTACTTCCTCCATTCACTTTAATAACTGTTGAAAATTTTTTTACATTGTGCCATCATCATATAAATAATGAAACTAAACCGAAGTATTATCAACTGATTTTTTACGTTTTTTAAAGTTATTCTTATTCATTATTATAGGGTATTATTTATGAGTACATATATAATAAATCTGAAAATATTTCAAACTCTAAAGTATGATATGCAAATACAATGTGAATAACAAATTCACCAATTTAAAAATATCGAAATATTACACACTTTCTTCACAACTACAACCTTGTTTTCACAGATAAGAATTTCTAGTTTTCAGATACGGAATCTGAATAAGAATTCACAGATAAGAATAAGAATTTCACAGGTAAGAATTCTTTCACAGATAAGAATTCTAAATTTCTAGTAAATACCGAAAACCGATATTTAAATACCGGTATTACAAAATTGAACAAATGGCTCAAAATACCGGTATTCGGTATCCCGGTATACCGATATTGCAGTCCCTAGACCAACCAAGTAATTCAGAACTAGCAAGAGATTGTGCGGAATTTTCTACCGCTTAAAAAGATTAAAAGAAATCAGACAAAAGTAATTTAAAGCAAGATACTCTATTGTAAGGGCATGTGCACGATGACCAGATGGCGGATCAACTACATTTGTTTATCCACAAACAGACGCGAACAATATAATAGAGCGAAATCTATAGTTCAATTTTCCTTATTTGAAATGGATCTACCCTAAAATAACCTGTACCTAAAGCGATAGCGATTGCACCGACACTGCATTGGGAAGAGCTTTCGTGGTGGACACAAAGATAGTCACGCTGCTATGAGCTTAAGGCAACACAATCTCATTTAGGGGAACGAACTCCTAGAGAATATTCTCGTGCTTTATCTGAAGCGAGCTGGCCATCAATTTCTCGATGCTGTATGACTTGACTTGACTGGTAGAGATAATACTGAATGGTTATTATAATTAAATTTCTACTATTAATAGCATTTTGCAGCTGAAGCTGATCAGCTGATTGATACCAATTACAGTATACAGACTATACACCAGATGCACTACAGAAAACTCCAAAATTAACGGTTAACTCAAAAGTATCTGAAATGAGACACTCGGAACTTTGAGAACTTCTTCTTCAATACAGTAAACGAAACGTAATTGTAATTGCACGTGCCTTAATTACTACCAGATATCTGTAACTGACAACAGCTTCTTTGAAATTCTCAACAACCTTCGGGATAACGGTTTTATGCCATCTACCAGTACTAATTTTCCAATCTTTTCAAATGGTATCCACTGACCATGACCTAGAGATACTGATCCATTGGAATAATTTCTTTATCTTCCAAAACTCCCTGAAGGTATCAACTGTTGTTTTCGAGGAACAGCTTCACCAATAACGTGTATTCAGTTAACGAAACTATAATGCCAGAAACACGGGAATGCAAGCAGTATGTTTTATACCACGAACTCCATTTTATATTACTTTTACACCTTTGTGCAAGCATGCAAATCAACAAATATTTTCATTCTCAAAGCGAGGAATGTTCTGCATTTTTTTTGATTTTAATTGTTAATCTTATCAGTCTTGTTCATAAATATTGAAATAGTTGTTTTTATTCCTGTGTTGTATTCCCTTCCTACTTGTTGGTATTTTACAACACAGTGTCCCCTAATGGACATTTTTTTAACATTTTTTTTTTTTTTTTTTGAAGTTTTCTTCGGCTCATCTAGAGTGTAGCTCAAATACTAGTTTTGGTATTAATTCGCTGACCTTTTTTCAATTGTAGGTTGCTCTAAATAGTGAAGTTTAACTTATCCTGTATTCATCAAACAGATATTTTATTTTGTATTTATTTATCTCCATACTGTTTGATTCCTTTGTATCAGAGTTGTTGTGAGCTAATCCTCTGTGGTAATGCAGTGTGGGACGAACACCTATGAGTAGTCTACTCATGAATGGAGGAAAAGGGGACAGCTTCTGTTGTGATGGAGTAGACTGACTTGACTCCGTGAGGCTCTTACAGTCATATGAGACCGGGACCTACGGTTCAAAGTGAATTCGAACCACTACAAACATTTATGGGACCCGAACTCGAATCCTGTGGCATCGAATCACAGCGCCAGAGCGCTAAACACTCGGCCATTCATTCCATTTTTATCAGACTAAATACAATATTTAAAAACTTTGAAACTTAGACTTCCCATTGTTCATTTTTTTCATTTTTCCAGATTATTAGGTCATTCAGATTATAGGTCATTCCAGATTATATAGAGTACAACAGGAGTGAGTAATAAAACCCGTAACATAACATAAAACACACATAACACATTAAAACACAAAAGGACGAAAGATTTTTTTTAGCGCAGCTGGTGTACACCTCAATTCGCTTACCGGTTTCCACTGCAAGTTTTTTTATAAATAACGGAAGTTTGATTACAACCACCAGTATTCATCAATCTGACAGGACTTTTTTTTCTTAATCTCTTTACTAACTGAATCCAAAAAAGTTTAAAAGATTTCAAAACCTTTTTTTTTTCCAATTGTTTATTTCTGTATTTTTCCTTTTTATGTTCCATTATTATACAGTTCAGATAAATAAGCCAACCGAGTGAGGAAGAAACACCAAACCCACAAAAACCTATGGTACGAAAAGAAGACACCCATCAGACGAACACATGGTGCCAATTGCACTAACCAATATAAATCTGCGCACATCAATAAAGTATTTATAGTGGGCCGGACTCGTTCGATTCGAATAACCCTAACTGTATTGGAATTGATTTTGACAAAATGTCTCGCTTCTAACTGAACCTCCATGACTAGTTAAAAATTGTTTGGAGACGTCCAAGACAGAGATGAAATTCTAAGCATGTTGCAAACCGTTGCAGAACGTGATAATAATCTGCAGTGTCATTTCGTTCTATAGATTCACTCCTTATGTTGTCATTTATACACCTAACTAAGCAGTGAGAACATAATTTTCGTCCCGTTGGGTTCTCCTTCCATTCATGACACTCCGTGCTTTAATCTCAATAATACAATGAATAACCCCAAATGACAAGTATTTCTACTTTTACATGCGCTTGTCACACACTGCTATAGCCATCCAGTTCGCCAATTTTGTCTCTAATAGAGTACGTTTCGGTCTGATGAGCAGGCTCCTCCGAACATCCCAAAATTTAATTAAACGTTTAAAATGTTTGACGGGATATCTTGTTAGATACTCACTGTAAGAAATAACAGTATTTATGTTTAGTTCTATATGCAGTTGTATTTCTTGGATAAAATATTTATATTCACTCTATATTTCTCAGCTTTTTTTCCATAGATATATTTCATATCAGCCTATTCTAGGATAATTTCTAAATGCTTCTCTCTCTTTCTCTCTCTCATGCACTCCTACATACACGCATATAAGCACACAATTACATTTGCATTTTTCCATGACTTTTCTTACTCAAATTTCAACAGAATTTTAACCAGACTTAGACGGCAATCATTTCTAATGTTTTCCGGTACGTTTATCACATTGCGCTGGGTATTTATTGGTTCTTTTTTCCTTGTATACACTTCATATCTACTGACTTCCTGCAAACTTCTGCGGACTAATGATGCTACAAAGATTTAATAATTTAATCATTTATGATAAAAACTTTATTCTAATGCAATATTTTAAAAATGTCCGGGAAAGATTGCTTATAGTTTTCTTTTAGTTTAAAACATCCATTAACTTTTTCATACGCTGAAAATTACAAAGGGCTTGCGAGATTTGCAAAGGAAAAGAAAATAACATATTAGAAGACTAAAGTTTCTAAAATAGAGCTATGAGAATAATAAAAACTTAAGGAAAAGGACGTAGAAATTTAAGTTTTAGAAATAAATCCGTCAATATCAGAAAAAAAAAATGATATGCATTATAAAACTCAAGTATTTTACACATTTTAAACTAATGTATGGAAATCGTGTTATAAAACTTACAATTTTACACAACATACTGATTCATCTGAGTCAATACATGCAATTTAATAAAACTCTCGAATATTTTAAATGAGTGGCAATGCAGAAGTATTTTAAACTTTTAAATTTTTATACGAATACAGAATACTATATATTATTACAAAAAATAAGTTTATACGAATATCTTCATCGAATATCTTTCATATGAAAAAAGTTTATATAGTCAACTTAAAATAGATAATTTACAAGTTTAAATTATCTATTTTAAGTTGCTTATTATCAAATTTAATTTAAAGGATCGAATCATTGATGAATCTTTATTTCGTATAATTCATTATATTTTTTAATTAATTTAGACTAAAAAAATCATTGTTTTTGATTAATTATATATTTAAATTAATTTAAATAATTGAATGGCACAAAGTATAAATTATTTCGTACTTTCAACTCCATTTTGTAATATATTTATGAATAGCCACAATAAAATACAATAGGTTAAATAGCAGAAATTAAATATGTGAACTGCCATACAATTAAAAAAAATTTTCATTAACTTGGTGATTGTTTTTATAAGTACTTTTCAAATAATCTAATATAATTTGATGATATTATTTTATACAGACATATCATACATCATTATATTTTAAAATTAATTAGGGACAAAAACTTCATTATTTTAATTAATTATATATTTTATACAGACATATACATAATTTAATTCATAAAAACTACACAATAAATTTTATAAATTTATTTAATTCATTTTTTCGTACAGAATTCTGCAAATGTTCAGAACATTTCGTTTTTCAGTTGAATTTTTCTGATCATATTACCAAATATTTTTGTATATCATGCATTGACTAATAATCCAGAATCCATCAAATTGTGTATTAATTAATTAATTAAATTATTATTTTCAAATTGCAATGACTACTAAGGTTTCCTTTAATTCAAACTAAATATAAAATGTGGTTTTTTTTTAAATTAATTTTTACAATAATATATTTTGAACCATCTTATGCACTGTATAATTGTTTTTCTTGTTTTTTTAAATATCATCAAAATTATTGCATAAACTTTTTTATAGTTTATTTATAATTTGATGATAATATTTTAAACAGATACACCACACATGCAGTTATACATATTTTTAAGCAGATACATCACACACATCATTTTTATGCAAATGCATTAAATAATTTAATTCATACAAAAAATTTTTAAAAATTGCACACTAAATTTTACAAATTTATTTAAAAATAAAGTTTTCTTCATACTGGATTCTGTAATTATTCAGAACGTTTTGATTTTTAGTTGAATTATTTCCAATAATATTACCAAATATTTTTAGATATCATATATTGTCTAACAACCTACAACCCATCAAATTTTTAATTAATTAATTAATTAATTAATTAAATAATTGTTTTCAAAATACCATGTCTACTATGGTTTCCTTTAATGCAAAATAAATATAAAATATGTTTCTTTTTTTAATTAATTCTACACTAATGTATTTTTAACTGTTTTATACACTGTGTAATTGTTTTTATTTATTTTTTTATAAATATCATCAAAGAGTTGCATAAACTTTTTTTTATAGTTTATTTATAATAAAGAATTCAGATTTTTTATATGTTATTATCCTAATCTCTACCTGAGGCATTTAAGAAATTTTTTCAATAATTCAGTATTTATTATTCCATTTCCGCTCTTCAATTCCAAATTTAGAAATCCATCTTTTCGATTTCTATTTACGTATCAATCTTCTATACATGTGCTTTTTTGACGAACTGTCAATTTTTATATTGAAAAAGCACAAAAATATGTAAATTGCTTAGATTCGAGAAATGGAAAAATCTATCATGGAATCTCCAGTGAAATCTTCAATTTGAGTTACAAATCCCAGGTTTTCCTTCTGACATTTTATCGAATGCCACTCGTGGCGTCTGACATAGGTTTGTAAAGATACATATGTTGAAAGTTTTAATGTATTTGTTTCTTTTTTATAAGATAAATAATGCTAAACATATGATTTTGTAAAAAAAAATTCTGCTTTCAATATTAATACATCAAGTAGTGTTAACTTTACTACTTTTAAAGCTTTTACATTTAAAGTTTAGAAACATTCAAAAAGTTTAAAAACATTCAAAAAGTTTCTATACGTTTTATATTTAAAGTTTAGAAACATTCGAAAAGTTTAAAAACATTCAAAAGTTTCTATACGTTTTATATTTAAAGTTTAGAAACATTTAAAAGTTTCTAAACGTTTTACATTTAAAGTTTAGAAACATTCGAAAGTTTCTAAACGTTTTACATTAAAGTTTAGAAAACTTCAAATATTCAATTCAACAATTCAATTACTTTCAACATTCAATTTGAAGTTTCCAATCATCTCAAATATGTATTAAATTATTCACTAATTTGCCATTTTTGAGCACATTTTTTTATTTTCTTATTTTTCTATACATTGAATATCTAAACAAGATATTATTATTAAATTGTATAAATTCTAATTTAATTCGAAGACAATTTTTTTCTAACATATTCCTCTTCGTTCAATGTTTGTAATTTCAATTTTTATGTTTTATATTTTATTTAATTTTTATTTATTTAATTATTATTACTTATTTTTATTTAAATATTACGTTTTATATTTTGTTTAATTATTATGCTATTTAATTTTATTTAAATATTATATTTTATATGTTACTTAATTATTATGTTATTTAATTATCATTACTTAATTTTATTTAAATATTATTTTTATTTTTGTTTAATTATTATGCTATTATGTTTTATTATTATTATTTAATTTTTTTAATATTATTTTTTATATTTTATTTAATTGTATGTATATATGTTTAAAAAAATTTCAAAATGAATTAAACAGGGTAAAGGGTAATTTTAAACAATTTAATTAAACGAATAAAATCAATAGAGGTACAAAACATTTAATTAATAGAATTACTTTTGTATATTTTTAAAATTTTATCCTAAACAAATTTAATTAAAAATATAAATGCTAAAAAATTCCCTATTTTTAATAAAAGTTGCATTCATATAGTAAGAAATAAAATATTTTGGAATATTAAAATAACATTATAAGAATATTCAAAAGTTGAAATTTTTTTTAAAGTTTTGCTTAAATATAAGCATGATCTATATGTATTGCATTTAAAAATGAAGTAATAAAATACTTACGCACATTTATCGTTTAATGTAACCATTTTGCGGTAAAAATAATAATAAATAAAACACATTTATTTACACACAATATATTTTTAAATAAAGGAAAATATAATTTGTTATCACTAGAAGCATATTTAATCCAAAACACATTTAACAACAAATGAAATGATATAATCTCTATTCCCTGTAAACTTTTTTTGTGTATTTTTATAACATAAATTTTTATTATATCTTTTAAAATTTCCTGTAAAAATAATGTATGGATATATTAACTTATGCTATATAGTGCTTCAAACCCAGCATGAAAATATTTTCCATTATTTAGAAAATTATTTCATGTAACAGTTTATATATTGAATACATATTGTCTAGTAATCACCTTGCTACTTGCTACTTGCTACTCAATCTGCTACTTACTTACCAGCGACATGAAAGTTTGGTCACCACTGCCCATCTAGGCTTCCACTAAAAATTAAAAAGAAACACAAATAAAATATTACAAAATTTCTAAAAATACCATTGAATTTAATAAAAAGAAATTTTCGTGTAACAAAAAATCGAATAATATTTAAATAAATTATATAAAAATATATTGTTTTAATTTTAATTTTTTAATTAATAATTTTTTTGGTTATTTTATTGGTAATCCTATAGGATATCAGAGAAAATATTATTAAAAGGCAAGTTTAATGATATTTTAAATAAAATTAAAATATGTTTTAAAATAACTCAAATGAAATTAAAATTAAAAAAATCCTAATGATATAAAAATATTTTGCTTATTGTTTTAAACTTTTTTGTGATCTTTCTACAAAAATTATCTAAAGCTAAATAAAGTCAAACATTTCAAACCAGACATTTTCAACAAATCCAATAAATTGATAATTTTAGATTATGTAATAAAAAATATATTTTAAATAAAATAATAAATTTATATAATAAATTTATTTGATATTATAAAAATAATATTTTTTTATAAATTCATCAATTAATTTTTGAAAAATTAGAATTTCAGATAATAAATTGCAGAATTTTATGGAATTTCAATTTTAAGAAAATAATATCTTTGAAATTAATTTCTCCAAATCAGTAAGTTAAGCGAATTAAGAATATCAAATTATTAAAAAAAAATATATGCTTTTACATTAAAGCTCAGTATAATAATCAAAAAATTAAATTTAATGATAAAATTAACTTGCAGAATATTTAGAAGTTTAAATTTAAAATTGTAAATAAATTAAATTGTTTTAAAATTTTAGAATTTTAAAAACTTTCATATTATGAACAATATATACCAGCCAATATCTAAAACTAAATATATAAAAAATATACCAATAAATTTAAATATATAAAATTATACTAGTAAATTTAAATATATTAAACTATACCAGTAAATTTAAATACATAAAACTATACCGGTAAATATAAATATATAAAACTATATCAATAAATCTAAATATATAAAACTATACCAATAAATCTAAATATATAAAACTATACCAGTAAATTTAATTATATAAACCTATACCAGTAAATTTAAATATATAAAAAACACCAGTAAATCTGAATATATAGAAACTCCTACCAGTTATAACTTTCTTTATATAGTTTGCCAGAAATATACATTTATTGAAACTGTACAAAGAAAGTTTTATTATTTATTCTTGGATATTTATTTTTCAATATAATTGTTCACGAAATATGTTCATACAAAATTGTTCATTATTATTCTCTATTACTCTTCGAATAATATTGGAAATTTCATAAAACCGATCTATTTGTGTAAGCCTTTTTAATTAAGAGGCAAATAGAATAATCATTTCTATATGATTATTCTATTTTTTGTAATATAATATGCAATGCAATTTTCTATTTTGCAATATAATATGCAATGCAATTTTCTTTTTTGCATCTAATATGCAATAGAACAATCTTTTTTTACCTTTCTGCCATCTCTGTGCTTTATAGGTCCTTTCAATAACTGTTCTTGGGCTGGTCATATCACTGATATCCAATCATATTCGTCGAACAAAATATTTAAATTTTGTGTTCTATTCTTGTCTGTACTTTTGATTATTTACAAAATATGTTTATCAAATTTTCTAGTGTTAATTTCTTTCATATGAAAATTCGACAAAGATCTGTTTTGGCATTTTTTACAATAATTTCAATTAAACTATTTCTATGATCTGAAAATTATGTTTATGTAGAAAAAAAAACGAATCTTAGTTTTCAGATAAAATTAATTTCAATTTAAAGTTTTAAAGAAAATTTTAAATTTATATCATGCTGAATTTTAATCATCAACTAGCTTTATAAATATTTCTAAAAGAAACATATATCAATACATACGAGCTAGCAATATTCTCTTATATTATAATTTAAATAATTGTAAATACTTAAAATATGCAGAAATTTGAATTTAAATAAAAATTTGATCATATTTACGTATGCCAAAAATTTTTAATAATTTAATACTATTCTTATGATCGGAAAATAAAACTTATGTAACTCTCAAAAATTAAATAAAAATATTAAATTTTAAGTTTTTCTTTTCTCTCGAAATTTGCAGAAAATCACTGTGCTCTCAGTTCTTGAGAAAATTTTTCTCTGCGAATTTTTTTTTTCCTTCACGTGTAACAGAAAGTACACCGGGATAGCTTGTTCAACACCACTCCTCACTTCAGGATTCTTGTAGAGAAGTCTCTATTACTTGTTCTTGAGCTTCGGAAGATCGTTGCTCGGCAACTGGATGTTGCACACAGCGCCCTCTTTTCGATCGGAAAACTCTCTCTCGAAGACATAACTTTTTCTCGGGAAAAATTTTTCCTTCGAAGAAATAGATCTCTAAAAAGGGTTTTTTTTCCGAATTCTCAGAAAATATTTTTTATTTAAGCACCAAATTTGAGATAAATATTCAAGGTTTTATCTTACTATTATTATTTTTTGTTACTTTTTATAGTTATGTCTAAGTTTTTTTTGTTTTTACTAACGCTTGAAACGTCCTGTCTTGTAGTATTTCATGAACAGAATAACGTAAAAATTATAAAGCTTATAGTGTGAAGAATTTTCAGGAATTGCACTGAAGATTTAGGGAAAAGGAAAAAATTTTGAGGGGGGGGATTATTTTTTTGCAATTTTTCTGAAAATATTTTGTTATTGTGAGGTCCAAATTTGAGGTAGATATTCATGTTTTTATCTTACTATTCTTATTTTATTTATTATTATTATTTTTTACATTTTTATAATTATGTCTAAGCTACTTTTGATTTTTATACTTGAAACTACCTGCTCTCATAGCATTCCAGCGGCCTGATGGCCAAGTGGCTAGCGCGCTCTGGCCTTTGGTGCTTAAAGTTGGAATCCTGGTGGAGGCATGATGTTTGCTGGTGATTCTGAATCCACATTAAACTTGGTAGGTTCCTGTCTAGTTAACCTAAAGTGTGCACAATATGACCGTAGAGCGACAAACCAAACCAAACTAAACCAACCTAGAATATTTTAATGAATTGCAGCTGAAGATATATGGAAAATTAAAAATTCTGAAGGGGGAATAATCTCCTTTTTATTCTAGCTGTTGATTACTTTTTTTTTTAAAATTCTTCTGAAAAAATATTTTTTTTTATTGTAAGGTCCAAATTTGAGATAAATATTCAGATTTTTTATCTACTATTATTATTTTTTGTTACTTTTTTTTATAATTATGTCTAAGTTATTTTGATTTACTAATGTTTGAAACTTCCATCTCTTATAGTATTTCGTGAATAGTATAACGTAAAATTAAAAATCTTATTGACTTCTAGAGAATTTTCAGGAATTAAAGCTGAAGATTTACTGAAAGGGAAAAATTTTGTATGGGTGAATAATCTCTCCTTTTTTAGTCTAGCTGTTGAATTTTTTTTCAGTTCTTTTGAAAATATTTTTTTTTTCATTGTAAGATCCAAATTTGAGATAAATATTCATGTTAATATGTTATTATTATTTTTTTTTACTTTTTTTATAATTTTGTCCAAGTTGCTTTGTTTTTACTAACGTTTGAAACTTTCTCTCATGTTATTTCATGAACAGAATCATGCAAAAATTAAAAAAGCTTATTATATTCTAAATTATTTACAGGAATTGCAGCTGAAGATTTACGGAAAGAAAAATTCTGAAGGGGGAATAATCTCTCCTATTTAGTCTAGCTGTTGATTATGATTATTTCTATCAAATCTCATATTTTTAAAAAGTCAGTGAATTAATCTAAACTAACAGCGGGTGTTAAGTTTGATATCTTTTCGCACGATAACTTACGAGAAAAATACTAGTCAAATAGTTTTTGGTTTGTTGCTCTACGGTCATTTTGTGCACCTTTTTGTGGGCAGACAGAGATCTACAGTTTAACACGGATTCCGAACCAGTAACAAATATCCACGCCACCATAGTATTCGAACCTGAAGCCTGTGATAAAAACGGTCAGAGAGCTATCTAATTGGCCCTTATGCCCCAGTCAAAGGGCGGGGGCAGTTTCTGTTGTGAGCCGTAGGTAGAAGTCTGACTTGACTCCATGACGCGGAAGAAGGCGGGAAGTGCCTTTTGGGTGGACTATTAGAGGAACACACCATTTGCATATCGTATGAAGGAAACGTGGAAAACGTTCAGGTAGTTCGACTCACGAGGCATGGTGCTGAATACCACAAACGTCATAGAGCCTCCTCGTTTTTTAAAGTAGTGTTTACAAAAAATGCCACCAGCAGATTGAACTTACCAGCGGCGCACGTTACCACGGTGCCACGAATCGAGCATGTACACAACCGTAAATTATTTTATAAAGTAAATCTGAAAGTAATTTACTGAAGTAAAATCTAAAAGTAAAATTATTACATATACAGTGACATTGCGATATCATGCTAAAATATCGATTCATGAAATCTGAAAGTAAAATTACTTTTTGCATAAAATAACATGGCGAAAATACCATGCTGAAATTTGGAAAAATGATTCATGAAATTCTGAATATTAAAAATAAATAAATAAAATTACCAATTGCATTTTTAACTAAAAGGGTCGCATATTAAGAAGCAAGAAAAACATCGTTCATTGTCTGTGCATCTCTGTATTAGGGATTAATAAGATAGAAAGATTAGCCTTAGAATTTCTTGTAAGATAAAGCAGGTAACATTAATTTTACTTGCATGATAATCCTATGCTTATTTAAAACAAAAGAGAAACAAAATCTTCAGGCAAGAACAATAAAAGGGGCTTTTAAAAAAAAAAATATTTTTGACTTTAATGTATACTTTTTAAAAAGATTCAATCCGAGAATCTTTGAGCACAAATCCAGTTAACTCTTCAAGATTCCAAACATTAAACTAAGGAACATAATTAACTTCGCAAAGAAAGGAAAATAATTAACCTATTTTGCTTCAGTTCCCACTACGCAAATTTCATGTTTTAAATTTGGAAAAGGAAGACCTTCTTTACCTGAAAGTTTTTGTTTGAAGACATTTTTTTTTTTTTTTTTTTTTTTTGGTAGCGGGTAAATTTTTTAGTAAAACAGATTTAATTTATTAGTTGCGCTCAAAACAAAGGCCTAAAAACCCACGCGGTGATTTCAGCAAATTAGAAAAGAACTTAAATGCTTAGAACGAAGAAGAAAATGTTAAATATTTATAAGGTGACCAATGCAGAATACACCAACTTAACGACGTTTCGAGATTAAAAAAAAACGCAGAGAAAAAAATCGGAAAACGTGGTCCTGAAAGACCTAAATTAGTTTGGTTTTCTCAATTTTTTTTCTGAAAAGAAAATGCAAAGAAAAATTTTCTGTTATGTCTTTTTTTCTTTGCAGCGTCTTCCTACGAGGAAAAGTAACAGAAAAAAGTTACATTTAATACTTTTAATCGCTTTTATGCTCTATTTATTATCTCAGCAAAATGAGGTGTTGAGATTTGTGAAAATTTGCATGGAAATTGGATTGTTTTTAATTTATTTGTATTGGGTTATGTCGTGGACTGATATAAATTTAAAGTAAGCCATTCTTAACGTTAATTTAAAATGACAATTTCAGTTAAGATGTTGACATTGAGGAATATATTCTGTTTTCTTTGAGATTTGCAGGGTTTTATAAAGATTCATATTTATTTTAAGCTGAGAAAATGCTAAAAAATTGCATTTGTTGATTAATCCAAAGGGATCTCGTAAATAGCTCTTTGGGGTTACGAACCAAAGATGCCGAACGGAAATCTTCTGTATTTATGCCGGAAAAGGGCAAGATAAGTCAGGAATTTTTTTACATTGTGATTTAGGAGAAAGGTTTGAACCTACCAAATTCGAAAACTTCGAGAGATGGATTTATTAAAATTTGCAATGGCTCAATATGGGTGAAATATTGAAAACTTCCCGTGGTGCATCATGGATAACTCTGAATATGTTAATAATTATAGAATAGAATAGAATATATTAACATCAAGTCAATGGCATGATGTTAGTTTCCGCATCTGCTGATCTCAAGCCTTGGTAAAAGAGGAGGGTTGGGCGTAGGGCCAGTCACTCTTCCTAATGGATGTCCAGCCAATAGGCTTAAAAAATGTGTGACGCGGTAGCTTAGCGCCTTTTTTCAAAATTCGATGTCAAGATGCTTTTGTAATGGGTAGTATGCCTATGGTGCACCGAGATAAAATGGAATTCGCTACATTTTGAGTGGCAATTGGTGTGTTAAAGTGCATGGCATTCGTAAACAACAACATATTATAAAAGGTACATCAGTATACGTCCTGTATTAAATAAGTTCAAATTGATATACGTCCTGCTTAGACGCGAACAATTTATTCAGCATAATTATCTTTGCTTGATGACACACGTGCATCAAAATCTTCTCCAATTGCCAAATGGATGGATGTAAAAAATTGTATTGAAGTGCCACTACAACAAAATCCAAACAAGCTGTAATAGCATTGTATTTTTAATGTCACGTTGCCTAAACAGCCTGAGGAAAGAACACATTTTTGATAAACATTAAATCTGATGTTCCTCAAATCAAGACAGAAAAACAAAAATTTAAATTTGGTAAATTTTTATTTATATATGTATTTCATGTTGTTTTTCTACATATACTCTTTATAACAAACAGTACTTAAATAATTTAATACTACACTATAAATAAATATTTTCGGCCTGATGGCCTAGCGGCTAGCGCCCTGGAGTTCGGTACCACAGGTTTCGCGTTGGAGTCCCGACGTTGCCATGGATGTTTATAGTGGTTCGAATCCACTTAAAAACGCAGGTCCCTGTCTCATAGGATTGTAAAGCGATGTAGCGGCAGGTAGCGTTACCCGCATCCGCAGCATATCATCAAGTTACACGTGCCCCTGGCTAATGATAAATTAGTAACAGCTGTGCTGACCTTGTTTATGGTATAAAGATAACTGTCTCTATATTATGAGCTGCATTTGAAAAAAAAGTATATATAATTTGAAAAAAATTTCCATGAGAAAAAGATTCATCATTTTGTCTTTAGTTCTTATGTAAAAAAATTAATGTAAAAATGTAAAAAAAAATTATTTTACGAACTGTTTAGTATTAGTCCAAGGATATGAAATGAATTACCATTGTTTATGGAAGATATTTCACCCTTAAGTACCCTGAAGAATTCTATTTTTATTCATGATGCGAATTCTTATATCCAAACTTATTTCTTAAAATTTATTGCCTGTGTTATGAATAATGTAAATCTAAAATTTTGCTTCTTTTAGATCTTAGGTTGGGTAAAAAGAAATCCATTATTTTTACGTGAACTTCAAGACTTTATTTAACATGTTTCGGATTACCAATTTTGATGAAATGTATACCGTTTTTATTGTATAATTTGTTGCCATTTTAAAGGTAGCTTCATAATGCCTTTCTCATAGAGGTCTTGTTCTATATTGGCGAAAAACTCTAATAATCGATTTTCAATCTTCTCTTGATGCCAATTTCTTATCACTAAGGATGTTTTGCAATGCAAGAAAAACATGGTGGTCGTTGGTGCCAGGTCCGAACTATATGGTGGATGCATCAAAGCTCCTCAACCAAGATCCTGGAGTTTCTGGCGAGTCACTATAGACGTGTGGCCTGGCGTTGTCCTGATGGAACACAATATCTCACCTGTTGGTCAATTCTGGCAGTTTCTGGCCAATTGCTAGCTTCAAACGGTCTAGTTGTTGATGGTAAAGATCCAAATTTAGTGTTATATGAAAGAAACTCATAATAAATTATTCTTTTCAGTCCCACCAAATGCACAGCAGAATCTTCCTGGCCATTAGTCCTGGTTTGACCACCGTTTGAGCTGCTTCACACCACTTTGACCACGATCGTTTTCGCACGATGTTGTCATCTCAAGTTATAATTCATTTAAGAAATGGGTCAATTTCATTCCGTTTGGGCAATCTTTGCAGATGGAAATTCGATCTATCATGTTTTCTTTGTGTTAATTGGTGTGGCACCGAAACATTAAGTTTCTTTTTGAATCCAGCCTTGTGCAAATGATTTAAAACTGTTTTATGGTCGATCTTTAACTACGATTGCTAAAATGCCGTTAAACTTCCATTATTTCTGTGATTTTATCGACATTTTCATCGACGGGCCTACCTTTACGAGATGCATCCTTAACATCAAAAATAAACCTGATCGAAATCGACGAAACCAAAATTACTCGTAATTGGCTGTTACAGTATCATAAACACCATTCACAATTTCAGCGACCTGACTTACATTATCGCCTTTATCAAAAGAAAACTGTGTAAAGGGGTAAAAAGGGAAAACTGTATTTTCTCTTTGTTGACTTCCGTTTTTAACACCTTGTAACTCCCAACTGAATGGACGAAACAAAAAACAGCAAAATTAATTTTTTAGTGCAAAAATATCATATTTGCAACGAGCATAAATCAGAAATTATTTGATCGATACTTTACAAAATATCTGTCACAACAGCCATACTACTGTATCGGAAAAGTAAGACCAATTTTCAATTTAAAATTTCCGGGACTGATGGAATTTCAATTTCTTTTCTTTTAGGTTGTTCTTGACATCTGTGGGAAATTTGACGTCAAAATATCCATTAGTATTTGAGTTACACTTGGTTTTGTGAGACGCTAAAACTGATGCCGGCGATTTTTGAAATGTCTAAATTAATTGAGCAAAGAATTTGCATTAAATTTTGTTGGCGGAAACGTATACAATGTTGCAAAAGGCATTCGGGGAGCATTCTTATATCGGAAAGAAATATTTAGAAGGGATATAAACAGATCAAAGAAGGAAGAGAACGCGTTGAAGATGTAGAACCCTCTGGACGACAATTAGAGACCTTGCTGATGATGTTGGAATTTCAAAAGGATTAGTCAATTCCATTCTGGGCCTCAAACGCGTCAAATCTCGATTGGTACCGAAAACACTGAATGCGCCAGCTCACATTGCATTGATTCTTTGCAATGTGAGCTGGCGCGTCCTTTTTGTCAAAAATGAAACGAATATCGGTCCACAACCCCCGTATTCACACCGTGCGACTTTTGGCTGTTCTCTAAACTCAAAATACCACTCCGGGGACACCGTTTTGAGTCGATTGAAGAGATTCAACGTGAATCGCAGCTGTCTTTGAAGCCTATCCCTGCCGATGACTTTTCAACATACATTGAAGATTGAAAAAAAGAGGTTGGCATAAAAGAATTGTGTCCGGATGGGATTACTTTAAAGGCAATGAAATAAATTTTGAAGAATAAATAGATTTTTTGAAAGAGAAAATTGGTCTTACTTTTGGGCACAGTATACTGAAAATAACTACTACTTCTTTTTCCCCAACATGATATTTTGCATCCTAAAAGTGTTAATAATAAAAAAAAAAGTCTGAGATGCGTCTACGATGCAATCCTTTCAACAAGAATTCAATTTAACCAAACAGCATCGAAAGAAAGACGGAAGTTAAAAAAGAAGTCCGAGGAGCAACTTTCTTGTGGGGCCCTCCAAAGAAAAAAGGGGGCCGCCCTCTCCTCTAATAACGGAGGCGTTTAATAATAGGCCTTTCGAGTGTCCACCGAAGCAACGGAAGTCTATCACATTTGTCCCGTCAGCCGACTCCGCGGAATTGAGTGAACGCAGCTGTCGTTCTCTGAGCGAGATTGATGCGTTCAACTGAGAACTACCCGTGTCCAAATTTTTAAAGGAGCAGTAGACATAGGAAGACATTCCATTCCCTTTTCCCATTGTTCTGTTTTTTAAAAGTCCCCACCACCACCCTGTCTCTAGCAATCCTTTAGGCGTTTCTTCCAAGATTCCGATTCCGATTGAATATCGATGGTGGATCATCGATTTTTGTTGCTCGTTCAACACACACACAGAGAGATAGAGGGACAGAAATTTAGCTTTGAGGTGGGTATGCAATTCCTCGGATCGACTTATTTTGAAAAGTTTGTAGATAGAGATTATAGGTTTTGGAATGAAATTGAATGCATCTAAATTCTTGTGTTGGGAGGTGTTTCATTAAAGTAACCAACCACATTCCTATCAAGGTATGTTTTCCAAAATAAAAGATTTTTTTATTGGTTAGAGTTCAAGTTTTTGAAAACAGTTTTGAGTTTGTTTCTAGAGTGATTAGAGTCGAGATATAGCTTTTTAATCAAGAGCTTTTAGGATACTGAATTCATGCATTCAAAATTTATTAAAAATTGTATTTTTTCCTAGATGGCAATACAATAAAAGTCAATATGGAAATTTCAACTCTTTCTTTTAATGATGTTATGTTCTGTGGATTGACATATTTTGGAAGTTTGTAGAGATTATAAGTTTTGGAATGAAATTGAATGCAGATAAATTCTTGTGTTGTGAGGTGTTTTATTAAAGCAACCAACAACGTTACTATCAAGGTTGGGTTTTTTTTTTAAAATAATCAAAGAAACCTTTTTATTTATTTATTTATTGTTGATAAGAGCTAAGGCATTTGAAAACAGTTTTGAGTTTGTTTCCTAGTCGAAATACTGTTTTTAATCACAAATTTTTAGATACAAATTCATGCATTCGAAGTTTAAATTGAAGGCCCGAAAAACTATGTTTCTTCTTTTACGGCCCTACGATAAAAGTCATTACTCAAATTTACACTCTTTGTCATCTGATGTTATGTTCTGTGGATTGACATATTTTGAAAGTTTGTAGAGATTATAGGTTTTAGAATGAAATTGAATGCAAATAAATTCTTGTGTTGTGATGTGTTTTAACTAACCACGTTTCTATCAAGGTATTTTTTTAAATACTGAATATTTTTTATTGTTTTTGTTGATAAGAACACAAACAGTTTTGAGTTTGTATCTAGAGTTATTAGGAGTCGAGATACAGTTTTTTTTTGAGACTGAATTCATGCATTCAAAATTTTAAATAGAATATATTAAAAACTGTGTTTTTTCCTAGGCGGCACTACAATAAAAGTTAATACTGAAATGTTAACTTTATTTTTTAATGATGTTATGCATGTATTGAACTAAAAATATTTTAAATATATAGATTGAGAGAAGACATTTGTTGACATCGACGACCGGAGAGACATCGGCATTTTTGTTGAAAACATTACTTTTCTTGTATTTTTACTCTGGATGATTAAATTTTCTGTAACGCAGCTATACATTAAAAATATTATCTTTCTTTTAGTTCAATGTATACTATACGTAAATATTTATGCAAATAAATGTGATATGTTTTACATATTCTTTAGTTAGTTGTGTTAAATCAAAAATGTAAGCGTAAAATCAAGAAATACACTAAAATTTTAGTCAATTATCTTCAAATTTAGAAAAGAAACATTTTTTGTATAGATTCTAATTTTTTATGGTCTAATTTCACAATAGCATCTAAAAAAAATTCCATAATCATAATGTAAAGTATTTGGATGTGAAGTGTTCAATTACTTAATGGCATATTGTCTGTAGGAAAACAACTCCATACTCCAACAATATCAACTCTAACAACAACAACAAAAATAGGGTAGTTAAAAATAATATAATTATTTTTTTCAATTTTTCCAGCTGCTTTTTACATAAATAATTTGCTATTAGAACGGAAACGATGCAGCAGATTCAGCATTACCCAGAAAGGAGACTGCTGCACTGTGTAGCATTATGCTACCACAAGGTAAGGCTTCGGAAGGATTCGTTTATTTCTCCTACCCTTCCGTCTTCCTCGAGCTGAACACATTCCGGTGAATGGTCGAGTGGCTAGATCTGGCGCTTGGTACCACAGGTTTCGGGTTCGATTCTCGGCGGTGCCATAGATGTTTGTAGTGGATCGGAATCCACTTTAAACTGTAGGTCCCGGTCTGTTAAGCCCTCGTGAGACAGAAGATGACCGTAGAGTGACAAACCAAACCAAACCACATTCCCGCCAACAGATTTAACATATCGTCAACATCGAACCTTTTGGTTCGGCAACATATCGCGATGTTTACCAAGTCACCGGACAAAAAATGATAAATTCTAACTAAATAAGGAATAGTTCTTGTGAAAGCATTTATTGGATTATATGACGTGATGAAAGAGAATGATTTAAATTTTCCTCAAAAGAAAACAAATTAATAAGCTTAGTAAAAACAATGCTTATTAAAAATATTAAATACACACAATTGTCAATAATACTAAGTTAAAGGCGTCCGAAACAATCATTGTTCAATTGAAACCTAGAGTTCCTTCCCTACCTCTGAGCGCATTTTCTTGACTGTTCGATAAAACGATAGAAAAAGAGGGGGTGGGGGCAAGAATGAAGAACAAACAGATGAAAAACACTGCCAAGGAAAAACAACGGAGACGAGGAAGATGTATCTTCATCTTGCGCATCACCTCGGGGATAATAAGAGGGTGCTCTCAGGCCCTCCAGCGTGTCATTTCGCGCCCCCTCCTGCCTTACGAGGCCTAGCGATTTCGGGGATCGATAAGCTCATCTCTCCATCCACCTGTAAGGCACCTTAAGCCAGGTATCCAAACATTCAAGTTCGAGTCTAGAGATGACTTATTTATGTATCCGCATTACTAATTTGATTTGACTCAATTATTGGAATCCTTGACAAACATTTCCTTCGTATTACGTTTGCATTTGATATTTGTATTGCAATACTGTGAATCCGCTCTATACCTCCAGAATCCAGGACATATTTTTAGGCATATACTAAACGAATTTTTCCATAAGAATTAAAGAAAAATTATTAAGATTTTCCCATTTAAAAAAACCAACACAATAAATATATTATTTTTGTTAACAGTTTACCTGAAATTGAGAAAAATAAATGTATTATTTTTTAACCACCCCATTTTTGTTGTTGTTGTTGTTGTTTCTGATCTCCAATAGGGTCTAGTTATTAGACCAAATACAGGTACCTTAAAGTACATTATAGGTTATTAGACCACTTGTAAGGTACCTTAAGCTAGGTATCCAAACATTCAAGTTGAGTTTAGAGATGACTTATTTATATATCCGCATTACTAATTTAATTTGACTCAATTTATTGGAATCCTTGACAATGATTTCCTTCTTACTAGGTTTGCATTTAGCATTTGAATTATAATACTGTGGATCTATGTTATACCTTCTTAATCCATTCCAGATTCTTAGAATATACCAAACGAATTTTTCCCATAAGAAATAAAGAAAAAAATGATTAATCTATTCCCATGAAACAAGTAATATGTATATAAAAAAATTTTTTAATTAATTCCTTTTTTCCCTGTATTGCAGAAAAAGTCCTTTACAAATAAAGTTGAAATTTTCCTCTTACATCTGGCGCCATCTACTATTAGATACATACAACTTAAATCTAAAAAAAAAAAAAAAACTAAAAAATTAATTAATTAAATTTATGAATGAATTAATATTTGAAAAATGCAATTAACATCCAGTGTCATCCACTACAAATTCAAATAAAATGTATTTGAACTTGAGTGGATGAATAAAAATTATTTTTTATGAACGATTGAAAAATTAAACAAGATATATATATATAGGAGAATGTGAACTAATAGTAGGAATTGAAAAAACCTACAGTTATTGGTATCAAAAGCAGTTGTATTTGATTAACCTTATTAAAGTTTGAATTCAAATATGGCTTATTTATATATCCTCATTACTAATCTAATTTGACTCAATTTATTGGAAACCTTTACAATGATTTCCTCCTTTCTTCATTTACATTTTACATTTGAATTATAATACTAAGGTTTCGCGGTATATCTCCTTGATCCCCTTCAGATTCTTAGGCATATACCAAATGAATTTTTCCCATAAAAATAAAGAAAATTATTAATCTATTCCCAAGAAAAATGCCTACAGTTATCGGTATATTATGCATTGATGGAGTTGTATAAATAATTTAAGTATTGATGGGGTTGTATAAAATAATTTAATCATTGATGGGATTGTATAAAAGAATTTAATCATTGATGGAATTGTATAACTTATAAATGAAAATTTTCAAAATTCAATTTTCCAATTTTCGATATCTTTTCCTACTCGGATTTGATTAAAAGTCACTAAATAGAAATATGTCCTAAGTTTTTTTTTTTTTTTTCTTATTCTGCCTTCTCTTCAGAATGTGACATTGTTTGGTTATGTGAGAATAGATTATCTCAGATAATAGTATTATAGATTGTTTAAGCTTTGTTGAGCTGGTTCTTTCTGCAAAAATGTTTGATACCCATTCAGTTGAAAAAGGTTTTTGATACACGCGAGTTGTGATCCAAACAAAGTCCAATCCCAAAAAATTGTTCTTATCTAAACAAGACGTACAGTGGGTAAAAAAAAATATTGGCAATTGCCTTAATTTATTCATATTGACAAATAATAAAAATGTTATGCAATTTTAGCTGTCGTAATTAAATACAAGACATCTTAGATATATAAAAATAGTAAAATTTTATTTTAATTTGCATTTTCTACGATATTTTCTTTCAAAATGAAAATCTGCATGTCAAAAGTATTGGCAAAGTTTTAACTGCTATGCAAATTTTGTTACATTGAAGTCACGTGTTTCGACTGATAAGAAACTCTACCGGTATAAAGTCTGCAAAACTACTCCAAAAATGTCTATGCATTATTTTGCGATTACTGCAGTAAAATGACCGAAATCGAAGAGTTTGACGTCAGTGTTAAAAACACGATTATTAGACTCAGAAATGAAGGTTTAACTTATCGCGCTATAGAGTGCAGTTCAATATATGTTTATTTACTGTCAGTAGTGTTGTAAAAAGTTCAAGGAAACAGGATCAACGGAAAATAAGACTAGAAGTGGACGAAATCGAATATTTTCTACAAAGAGAAGAACGTGTCATTATTAACAAGGTTAAGAAAACCCTAAATAAGTGTACCCCCAGATAGCTAGAGATGTTCTTGCACTTCAAAAAGACTTTCAGCGTACAGACTGTACGGAATGTTTTATGAGAGAAGTTATGGAAGGGCTGCTAGAAAGAAACCATTCATCTCGGAAATAAATAGGAGAAAGAGGTTAGATTTCGCAAAATCCCACGTTGATTTATCTGGAAGAGTTTTGGAACACAATTATTTTTCTGACGAATCAAAGTTTAACATTTTCGGCAGTGATGGACGACGATGTGTGGAGGCCAAATACTGTATTGAAAAGCAACATTTAACTGCTACTGTAAAAACATGTTGGAGGCAGCGTCTTAGTTTGGGGCTGTATGGCAGCTAACGGAATTGGCAACCTGCATTTTATTGATGGTATTATGACAGCACGTACATACATTGACATTTTGCGCCATAACTTAAAAATCAGTGCCCAAAATCTTGACTTGGGAACATCATTCGTTTTCGACAAGACAATGACCCCAAGCATACAGCGAATCTCACCCTGAATGGCTACTCTACAATGCTCCTCGCCAATTAAAACCCCACCTCAATTGCCTAATCAATCCAATGAAAACTGAAAATTTATGCACCTGCTGGATCTAGAAATCAAGAACATAAAATTTCAAGTAAAGACGACTCAAACGTTTACGTTTGAAAGAGTGGCACAAAAATTCCCAACAAATAACAAAGACCTTAGTTTCCTCTATGAAATAGATTACAAGCTGTTATAGATGCAGAAGGTATGCCAAAAAGTACTAAACATATACTGATTTTGTTTTCGCTCATAATTTTGTCATTTTCATAATTTTGCCAATACTTTTTTTTTTATCATGTAAATTTTTGATTTTCTCGTAGATTTTGACTAAAAAAATATTTAAGGTGAAAATTTCGTTATATTTGTTTGTCTTTTTTCTCCTTCTGTGGCTATGTTAAAATAAAATTTGTAAAACATACTTTGTTAGCAAATATGATCATTTATATGCAATACACTAATACTTTTTTATCCATTGTATATCCAATTTGATAACAAGACGTATATCAAATTGACATTCTAAACGTAGTCTCACTGTGAATAACGTTTGATAGACTAATCGACATAGTTCTTTTTTACATTTAATTAACATTATGAAATTGTTATCTACATTTTTCTCTTATCATAATTTCATCAATTATATATTATGATAGAAGCAAGACAATTGTTTTAATATTTGCTTTTAATTTTGTACTAGCCAGGAATAAAATTGATTAGTGGTTATGTTTAAATTTGCATGATTGAAAAAAAAAGATTGTTGGTATCCAACGCATGTTCTAGAAAATTTGTATTTTTTCAATCGTTTCATGGCAAAAACTTAAAAAATTTCTTTTCATTTTTTAAGTTTCTTCATGTCTGTGAGCATGTGAGTTTCAAAATGTGCATGCGAAAATTAATGTGAAGCAAATTGCATAAGAGTTGCCAATATACAAATTAAGATTTATTTTTAGCAAAAATATTTTTAAAATATATCTCTAAACAACTGTTTTTTTTTTGAAACAGTTTTTTAATCACATTATTTATGCATTTAGCAATATATTTACTATCGTTTCACGTTTTAGAATTAAAAATATAGCATGAGCATTATTAATAGTATAATAAAATTTGTGAAATAATGGCATAAAATATTTGTTGTATAGCATTACACTATTCAATTTATTTACTATTGATTTTTTAGATAAATAATTAATATTTAATTTGCATTTATAAACATGTAGGGAGGTATATAAATATGCTTTTATATGTTTCTTGTGTTTTTATTATTTGTAAGTGAATGATATTTCAAACAATTGTTATTTACTTACTGAAATTTTCACACAATAAAATTAACTGCAGTTAAAATTAATGAAGAACCAGTAGTGTCTATCTATGTATCTCTTTTTGCTTGCAAGTATTTTTATGAAGCATGATTTTGGGGTGCTTGTAACCCAATGTATGATTAGATTATTTTTTGTAAAAACTTTTACTTCAGATATGTAATTACACGAAAATGTGCATACATATTTTATAATATACCTCAACTTTTTATTTTATATTGAAAATATTTTGGAAAATTCATTACAATAGATCCTGAAGATTTCATATGGTATGCTTCAATATAATAAAGAAATCTAAATACTTTATGTTATTTATAGATGACACGAAACTACTATTTTCACGTTGTAACTTTCTTTTGAAGCGAAAGGTGTCATTTTCGCGCACTGAGGTTTGAGGGACATCGGGAATTCTTTTTCTTAACCTTCTATTTTCGAATCTAGGAATGGAGCTTTTTGAAAATAGGTCATCTTTCAAGATATATACTATACTTCAGTGTGAAAGTCCATCTGCTATACTCATTCCATTTCCTATATTTGCTTCAGTATACACACCCATTTGTCGTATTAACAGTAATATAAAACAATATGAAATAATGGCAAAATGAAATTTTGTTGTATAGCATTACAATATTCAGTTTAGTGCTCAGCCTTCATATTGAGAAAATACTAACATTGATTTGCATATAGAGACCTATACTAGGCGTATTAATCTGCTCTTATATGTTTACCAATTAGGGGCCCTGAATGGCCGAGTGGCTGGCGCTCGGTACCACAGGTTTCGGGTTCGAGTCCCGGCTGTGCCATGGATGTTTGTAGTGGTTTGAATCCACTTTAAACCGTAGGTCCTGGTCCCAATAGGATCGTAAAGCGTTGCGAGGGCATTGTTACTCCGCGTCCGTATCGTCAAGTTACACACGCACGCTGGGTAATGCAAAGTGAGTAACGTCTGTGCAGCCCTTGCCTGAAGGCATCCAAGACCAAGCTGCCCAAGTGTTTACCAGCTGCATTAGAACAAAAAAAAAAAAAAAAATGTTTACCAATTAAATTTTTTTTTTTTTTTATGCCACAACGAATCATTTGTCACACAGTGGTTATTTACTTGTCGAAATTTCAGTAAAAATGTTTGATATTCCTCCTCAATTAAAAATTAAATTATGATTCGAAAACTTTGAACCTTAATGTGACTTATAATGTTTATATGAAAAATACAGTCACTGTTTTGTGTGCGAGGATGGGAACATAAAAGAAATCGCAACAAAAACAATATCTTGAAACTTCATAAGTAGCAATAAAATTTATTGTTTGCAACATATGTAAAAAAGTTATGCGTAAATAGGGTAAACATAGAAAATGTCTCACATAGAAATTATATAAACAAAATCTCACGATGTAACACTACCTCGCATTTAATAACGTTCTTGGTTAAAGTGGAAGAGCAATACGTGGC
>BPLR01003386.1:0-54640 GCA_021605095.1 Caerostris extrusa
CGTATTGCTACTTGACTCATTGCTAAAGCGCACAGCTAGAGCTCAGGATCAAATTTGTTGGCAGCATATGTGTTGCAGATAATGTTTTCATAACTCGTAGAGACTCAGTAGTGATTATAAAAGCGTGTTTAAGAATATAACATCTATAATAACGCTGTGTGGTGTTTATGTGAGTAGGAGACAGTTACCCCTTAAAAACATCCCGGAAAGTGATGTCTTTTCATTATTGTTTGTCAGCGAACTGTTGATGTCATATGTAATTAGAGCATGAAGTCCATCGGATTCGCATAATAATAGAAATTTACAGCAAGAATTTTTTAATAACATTATTACTAACTTATTTTCTTTAAACTTTTATTTGTGAAAAACTGTATTTTTTTCCTATTTATAACGTCAGGACAGCTTCAAATTAATTCCGCTAGTTTTGAAATGCTTTCTGAGGGTACACAGAAGATCCGTATCTCAACAGTTGCAACGAAATGCGAATTCGGCACGGATCCAAAGACCAAAACTTCAACAAAAAGAACTGCATCAGCCATATTGTTAAACCAGGAGATACGCTTCAAGGGATTATGCTTGCAGTATGGAGTGAATGTAAGTAGAAAATGTTTTTTTTTTCTTTTATTTTTACATCAGCATAAATTTCACTTTTAAATCTTACGAAGAAATAACAAAACAAGTAATATATAAAAAAAATTTCAGTCAATTCCTACTTTTTTCACTATATTGCAGAAAGTCTTCTATAAATAAAGTTTAAAGTTTTTCCTCTTACATCTGGCGCCATCTATTGGTAGATACAACTTAAATCTAAAAAAAAAACTAAAATTATTTAATTATTCAATATCCTTAAAACGTCCCTAGAATAGAACTCCTTTATTTCTCTTGATATTGTTTATTCCCGCCTCTCCTCATTATTATTTTTATTATTATTATTTACTTAATTCAGGTGTCATAAATTATCACATATATGATATACTTACCCTAAAAAGTTATGATACAGTTGCCTAAAAAGTTTCTTATTTCTCTCCATTGATGTATTTTCCTGATATTTGTCGTAAATATAATCCATTTTCTTAGAAATGTCTCCAAAATGTATTCTTTTCTCAAATAATGGGCACCCTTGTCCCCCTGAATAATGCTAATTAATGAATAATTGTAAAGTGTTTTACATTGTGATATGGCATATTTTCAAAAACTGAATTTCGTTAAAGCCAAATTGATAATATTCAAGATATTCAAAATTCATGAACAATAACTATAAATAATGACAGATAATACAGCAATACAAAAACAATATGCTCAAGTGTTTTTCGAAGAAACCTAATACAAAAAGCTGGGATTCTGATGCTGGGATTCTGAAGCTGGTTTCTGAACCTAGACAAACCTATAAAAATACATTATATATTATTCAGAAAAAATTTTTAACAAGGAATTTTGTAGATGAATTGAGATTTAACTTGATCTAACAAATATTTTTAAGATAATTAGAAAAATTATCTTTAATTAAAATTATTATTATCTTTATTAAAATTATCTGCTTTAAAATTTTTGGTTCTGTAACACCATAGATGTGGACTGATGACCAAATGACTGGCTCGCTGTGCCAAAGATTTCAGGTTCGAATCTCAGCGGTGCCATGGAGGGTTGTAGTGATTGGGAATCCACTTTAAGCCGTAGATCCCGGTATAACATGACTGTAGAGCGTTGAGCTGACAACCCTACCCAACAAAAATAAGACATATCATGTTTCGGAATCTGCCATTAGGTGTAGACGATCTTGATCCTCCATGGGGCTGTTGCGCCTTTGAAGAAGAACGTTATAGATAATGTGTAAAAATATTTCATTAAACGAAGAATATTTTCGTATGTTTGATTCAAAAGATATTTTGAATATCTTGAAATTTGAGATATGAATTTGAAATTTGAGAATTTGACTATCTGGAATATAATTTATATCTAGAATTTTGTATCTATAGAATTTATATCTAGAATTTAGGAATCTATTTCTAGAATTTTGAATAACAAGGATTTTGAATTCCCATTCTAACAATTTGTAGAAAATTTTATCAAAAATTTCTTGCACAAATTCTTTTCATTTCATAATTTTGCTAATTAGGTCTGCAGAAATTACGTGTTAAAATAATAATATGTATTTTTGCTTTTCATGTGTAGTTTGTGTAATGTGTAGTTTGCTTTTCATTTTTAACATGTGTAATTGATAAAGTTAAAATATTTCAGCCGGTATTTTGATAACTAAATTCAAAATATTAAAATTATCAATATTTTTTCTATAATTTTCACCCAATTATTTTTTTTCTGTGGATTCCTAATTTTCTGATATTAAAGCTATAAAAAGAACTTAATTACTGCAGTTATTTAACAAAACAAATACAAGTTCATTATAATACCATTATACTACCTATTATTTATTTTATAATACCTTTCAGAGACTTTTCCAGAATTAAAAATGTCAACAAAAAAAAAAAAAAAAAAAATTAAAATTTTGCTGTGTGCATTAGTGTTATCATTAAAGGAATTTACAGTTTACTCTAGAAAGAACTTTCAAACAAATTAAAGATTTTTCGCAACAGTGGGTTCATTTAATTTCATTAATCATGAACAGAATACAGTAACATTATATTGTTTACTAAATTCTGTTTTCGTATATTTTGAGCGCTTTGTATAGAACAAAAAAAAAATTACTTAACATAGATAAAGCTTCCAAATTGTATCCCAGTCACGCCCGAACTGCGAAAGTCTTCTATAGCCTGCGTCCATGGTATGAGCAATCTGCTAGCATGCGTTCATTATAGTAAATGATTTCAGGAACAAGATGGCAACTTAAGTGTTAAGAACAAGAGTGCTTAAGTGTTAAGAATGCTTAAGAGTGAGGACCACCATATCAGTGAGGTGTTTTTGGAGTCCTTCTTCCAAATCACACCCAAATGTTGGTACACCCAGATGCTATTGCATCTCTGGTAGTGTCTTTTCTTTTTCTCCAAACACGTCATGATATTCAGGTTCATGGCTCAGTGGCAACGTACGCAGCAGCGTGCAGGAAGGTTTCGATGTGAATATAGTGGTGGCATTGTTGTAGCCAGAAACGAGGAGTATGGATGGTGATTGGGATAATGAGTAAACGTCCCGCATCAATAATCAAGCTGCAGAGTGAGAATTTTCTGGAGGCTTTGTCCCATACGACACACAACTGCTGGGCAGTAACACTAAAAATCTCCCAGAAATCACAATCTTCTCTCATTACCCATCGCTGGACTGCTCGTAGTATGCATAAGACCCTTTGATCTTACACCTTCACCTTTCTAACTAGTAGGAGCCTACATAAGAACTGTAGAGCGTTGGGCGTAAGGCTGACAACCCTACCCCCGCTTAAAGAAAAACTTACCTCGAAATCTGTCAGTAGGCACCTTGGCTCACCATGGGGCTATTGCGCCAAAAAAAAAAAGAAGAAAACTGTCATATGCTAGAATTGATAGGAGGTTTAAGAATAAGTCATAAATAAATCACAATGAATAATTGTACTTATTTTATTTGAATATTTTTATTGAAAACGTACAGAAATATCAAACGTATGGATAATTTTCCAGAAAAGTTTTAAAAATGGTAAAGCAGTAGATTAAAAAAAAAAAAAAAGCACAAATAAAAAAGCATCAATTGTTGATTATTTGATGTAAACATCAATGCAATTAAAATTTAGTAAAAAAAAAAAAAATAATAATATTAAAAAGCGGTATACAATTAAAATTTAAAAATTTAACACAATTTGAAGAAATGTATGGAATTTTCAGCAAATATAAAATAATATGAAATTATGCAAATTGGTAATTAGCAGAAAAAAATGCAACATATAATGTTTAAAAGTTAGATTTAAAAAATATTACTATAATTTAAATTTTAACGGATGAGTAAAGTATGGAAACGTTGACTTATAATTGATATTTTTTTAATATAATGATATTCTTCTTAGAATTTGATAAAACAACACATTACATACTAATTAATTTAATTTTAATGATTAGTTTTCTTAAAATGTGGCTTAAAAACTAATGGCAAATTATACAACTAAACAAAGATTTATAATAATTAAAGATTTAAAGAGGAGCAATAATGGGGCTTTTTGTATTAAAACTCAAATTTTATTGAAGTAATAAATGATTAAACAAAGTTACACGCAATAAATTAAAGTTCATTAATAAATTACAATTTTTTTTCTCGAAGATGCATGAAATATTTTCAATTCTTTCACAGTAAAAAATAATCTCACTGAAATTAAATTAACTGGGCAACAATTTGATTTATAGAGCTATTTTAATAACAACTAAGATATCGTTTAAAAATAAATAAGATACTAAATATAAAAAATCAAATTGCTGAAATGGTTAATTAAAAGAGCTTACATTATTCACTAAGTGTAGAAAAAGTGCATGCAAAGTGTAAAATTATTTATTGAATTTACACGAATTTTAAATGTTATTTTTAAAATATCCTAAAAAATCACTCCTTTCTTTATTTTTTGTAATAATTTTTACATTAATATTGAGAAACGATCCATGCAACATATAGAACAATTTACGAGGAGAACTGTCATTATAATTATGATAACATACTTTAAATTTTCTAATACAATGATGATGAATGAAGTGGTATATAGGGATGTGAAGCAACAAAGACTATAATCCCCTAATCACTATATATATGAACAGTTAGTTTTTTTCCTTAATATGTCACTCTCCACAACGCTCTACGATCGTGTTAGACCGGGACCTACGTTTTAAAGTGGATTCCGAACCACTACAAACATCCATGGCACCGCCGGGACTCGAACCCGAAACCTGTGGTACCGATCGCCAGAGAGCTAGCTACTCGGCCATTCAGGCCCTTCTAATACAATTTTTAAATTTTCCAATGAATTAGTCAATATTTCTTTTCAGTTCATTATTTCGATATTTAACGTAAATCTATGCTTTATGATGAATTAAATATTTTTAGGCATTTATTTTAATTAAGAGTAATCATAAATAATTACCTTTTCCTAAAGTTTAATATGTGTGCAATCTGTTTCGAATGAAGATGCATATAAATATTCATGTTTACAGTATTTATATTTCATCTGCTATTCATCGACGTCTTTATTTACGAATTTGATTAGAATAGATAACAAATGTCAGATCAAATTTTAGATAAACTCTTCTTGATTGTTTTGTTACGAGAATATTTCGTATTTCGGGTTTGGCAACACTGTATCATGGGCAAAAACATGGCGGCTGTAGCTGAACACACAGAAAAGATATCTTTGGGTAGTTACGCTAAAAAACATGTTAGATATGGAAGTATGGCTAAAGAAAGTGGTATGAAAAATGAGAAATATGTTAAACATATTGTGCAGCCTGGGGATACTCTTCAGGGATTAGCTTTACGATATGGTGTAACTGTAAGTTGAGTTTGTTTACTAAATGTTTCGTTTAACTCCTATTTGTTCAAACTGATAACTGATAAAGTGACTGTTCTACTATAAAATCTATTCAGCGACTTAGTTATGTTGTATCGTGGTATTTTTTCCATTTGTGATAGATTATCATTTGTATTTACTTTACTACGTCATTATATTTTGTCATTATCTTTAGTTTCGCTTTCTTGTTCTATATTATATCTATATTGAAAATTAAAATTTTATGTTCAGTATACAGATTCTAATAAAGCAAATGTTTTTGTGGGAAAAGTTTTATAGTTTAACCGGTAGCATTTTGCTTTATACTAAACATTTGTTTACTTTGCATCTTTTTAAATGCTATCTGTTTTTTTAGTATATATTATAGTCTATTTGTTTATCATATCAAAGCTAATTGTGCATTTTTAAATTCGTTCGTATTTTTAAAATTATTAGATTCTTCTTATTCATTATTCGATTATAAATTTAAGTATGACGAATGACTCTTGATTTCTTGTTTATGATTGTTAATGAATAAAAGTATGTGTTCATAATTTGAATACATCCAAGGATAATTGACACATTACTGGAATTAAAAATTTAATCAAATAAAATGTTCTTAGTTTACATTGAAATTACTAAATTATACTATTTAGTTTACTAATCAATAATAATTAGATAATTTTAATGACCTGAAGTCTTTCATAATAATTGAATAATATTATTGAACTACAGTTGTTTGTGTACCTGGAGTTGTTGTGATTGGTTTTATAAACTGTATTGGATGTTAGAAAAGTATTATTCTAATAAAAATATCAAAACGATAGGAAAATTGCATAAAACAAATTATTAATTAAACTAAATAAAGTTATTTTATTTTAGTAAAGTGTAAATAAGTTGATATTTGTAATATATAAATTAAATTAAAAAATATTAAATGTAAAAGATATTACAATCATAAAATATGATTTAATAATTTAAGACCTATTTAGATTTATTATGTTATATATTAATTTCAAATTATATACATTTTAATTTATTATTTTAACTTAAAGCAGTTGAACATTGCTGAGGAATATTAGTCATGTCAACTAACCTATATTAATATTAGTGATGTACTATAATTCACTGAGCAGTGGCCTACCATTGAATTTGCATTTGTCTGAAATCTAGTAATGGATAGTATATATTATATCTACACTTGGATACAATTCTGGTTGTTTTTTTAAAGATTAATCCTTAGAAAAATGAATGATACAGGTTTATAGTAAAAAATGTATGTTGAATAACATACTTTAAAATGATTAATATTCAACTATTTATTGTAAATGTAATAAATTTTCGGTTTTCATTGTCAAATGTTTTAGTCATAATGTTAACAATGATTTACATGCTTGCTTGACTATCTTATGTATTTAAGAGTAGCATTCTTAAATGTAGGAGTGGGAGGAAAAATGACCTCATAAATTTTGTTATGCTTTCCATTTTGCTACATCTGCTATATTTAATCATTTAGCATTACTCATAGAATTTCATTTGCATTTCATAATTTCCATATCTTTTGGACACATTGATTTTATGGCTTTGATTATGTAAATAAACATGAATTTCAACTTCATAAAAAATTAAAAACTTTGTTTTTCTGCAAAAGTCATTATTTAATTGCAGAAAATGGAATGGAAATGGTTTTTATTTGAAAGGAAACACTATTCACATAAAATGAATGAGAATAAAAATTAACAAAGCTTTTATAATATGTTGATCCTATATCCTTAGCTAAAAAAGGTAGTACCAAAATTTTTAATTGCAAAGGAAGATTGACATAATGAAAAATTACTAATTTTTAGATCAATATTTAACATCTTTATTATATGTTTTATAAATTTTAATCAAATCAATTATGAATAGCCTATGATTTGGAATTTGTAGAACTCATTCCCATTACATTTTACTAACCGATTCTCATTGTACTCAATCAACTTAACTTAGATTGTCCTTAGATATAGAATAATGTATTCTCATGCTTCCTTTATGTGAAATCAAATGCCTATTATATTAATTCCAGAGAAAACTAGGGCTGATATTCAATTCTCAATCATTGAAATTATCATTGACTGTCCTTTAAAATTTAATGAGTATATATTTCTTATATTAAATAATAAAATATACTTAAAAATTTAATGTTTACAAAATATTCCTTTTATATATTCGTATATTCCCTTGGATAGTGATGTTTTTAGTTACAAAAATTAATGATACATATTAGTCAAAAAATTAAAAACAATTTTTTGTTATTTAAAAAAAATCTTTGCTAATTTTATATTTAGGCTAATTTTTTTAAAAAGATACTATATTATTAAAAAGAAAATTTTTTTTAAATAGACTATAAAAGTGCTCATAATATTTAAAAAAAAAAATTTCTATTCAACTTTTTTTATGCTGTTAATTGTTTATATTGTTGCTGTTGATTGTTTATAAGTATGTATATGGTTTTAGTTGCAATAAGTATGTGGAATCTGCTCCCTCAACTTATTTCTTAAATTAAAATGATATAATTTTTTAGATTTTTTTAAATATTTATAAACTTTTATAATTTAATGATTAAAATATAATGCATTAATAATATAAAATTGATATTTTAAACAAATAAGGTAATGTTTTAAATTCAAATAATAATGAACACATTAAAATGTATGTATTGTCATAATAATTAAATGTGAAATGTTAATTAAATGAAAATTAAAGGTATATTAATTGAAAATTTTTACATATTACCTTGATAAAAGTAATGTGTTAAACACTAAAAGTTTTTTTTTTCTCTCTCAAAGATAGCAGTGATTATATTGTATCTATTTCAGATGGAACAGATTAAACGAGCCAACAAAATGTGGACAGCAGATAGCCTCTTCTTGCGTTCCTCCTTAGATATACCTGTAGACAAAGAAGCTTTGACTGTATCTTCCATATCATGTGACTCAGGGTCTCCACAACTGTCACCGGTCAAGCACTATGAAAATGGAGACAGTTTTCTAAACTGTCAAACTTCCATAGACTTATCTAACCAATTGAACTCCAGTATTAGTGATAATGGTGTAGAACGAGAAGAAAGTGCCGCTGATTTTTTGATTAGAATAGATAGTCATATTGCACAAACCAAGGACAAGGTCCAAAGGTTACAAAACAAAGTAGTGTAAGTTTCTATTCTATTATTATTTTATTTCTATTAATGTAGAGATAATTCTGCACAAGCATTGTGATTGTTTTTAAAATAAACTTATCTCAATTTTAGACTTTTATTCATATCTCAAAACACAATTTTCATTATATCCTTTCCTAAGTAAATTTATCCCAGAAATACAGCAACGCAGCTTAACTCTGCAACTGGGAGATAAGAGTAGATATTAATTTTTTTACAATCTTGCTTTAGTGTAATCTTTCTTATCAACTAACACCCATTTGCTTTAATTATAAATTTTGTACAGATCAATTTGTTTTTAATTATATATTTTTTCACAATCAGCATTTCTGCATTTTGTTTTTCTATTTGGTCTCTTTGATCTTTCTTAACACAATGAGAAAATAAATTGCTGACTTATGGAAACTATGAAGTTTTATTAAAAAAAATGTTCTTTGTTCAATTATAATAAAAAAAAAAACATTGAATATTAGCACATTTGAGTATAATATTATTTATGCTCATATTTTCACCTGTGAACTTCTTTTATTCTGGCAATCATTGGTATTTTGAAACATTTATTATTTTTTTTTTTATTGCTAAGAGAAACTCCTGCACTACTTACACACACAAAAAAAACATGAATTTTGTATTTTGCTTCTAAAACATCTTAAATTTTATTATGTGTCATTAAATTATGACATAAAAATTTTTTTATATTAAATGGTTCTTGATTTGCTGTAGAGTTTTTCTTCATTGTGTCCATGGCATTAACATATATCAAAGAGTTTTGAATTTGTGTTGTTTTACTAAATGTTTTTTAGTTTGTTTTAGCAGTAGTTAATATTAATTATAAATTTGTATACACTTAAAATTCATGCTTATATATGTATATTCACTTATGTACTCTGTAACAAGTTACATAATACTTAAGTAGTAAACTACAGAATCAATGAAAAATATTTTTTTTAAAAATTCAGCAATCAGAAATTATAATTTACTTCTATCATAAATTTTTTAAATATTTGTTTATACAATATGTTTTTCTTTGCTATATTTTTTTTCTATAGTTTTTCTTTTGAAAGTTAATCATGTTTTAATTTAGGTTTTTTTTTTTTTTTTAGTGATTTGCCAATTCTTTAAATCAATATTATTTATTTATTGCTGTTCTACAATTTGTTCACTAGTTTCTTTTAGAAGTTTTTAATAATCTTTGACCATCTCAAGTATTTGTGCATAATTAAAACTGTTGGTTTGAGATGACTGATAACAATTAAGGAGAAAAACTAATAAAACTAATAGAAAAGTAATAAAAAAATTTTTAAAAACAAAAAATTATTTGTAAATGTCAAAATATAATTTAAATAATTTTTGTGCTAAAATTTAATTTCACATCTATGAACCATGAAATTTCTTTTCTTTTTCTTTTAATATTAAACTATAATATAATTTTATATAAACTAATTTAATATTTAATGTATTAATATTTATTGTCATTTAGTGATATACAAAAATAAATTTCATAGAAATGTATATTTTTTATAGTGTATATGAAAAATTAAGTTGCCCATTGAAAAGCATAACTTGATTAAGAAACAAGAAATTTAAAGATTTCACTTAAACTTTTTATCTTCCTATTCACTGCATAAAAATGGGTTTTAAATATATCTTTATAAAACTAATTATTGTTTTGTCATTTTTGTATGTACAAAGTTTCTAGTACATTAAATAAAATGGATTATTGAACAATTCTTAATTGAGCCATTTTCTCAATTGTTTCTTGATAAATGATTATCCACTGTTAACCTTTTTTTTTTCATTATTGCTTCTTTTGTGTTCTCATTTTTTATATGTAATTTTTTTTTCCTTTTCTCAGTGTTAATCTGTCAATCTTCAATTGATAACCTCCAACTTAGTTCTATGGGGCATTTTATAGTGATTTGATTGGAACATAGCTAACATTCTGTCAGGGCCTTGACAAGATTAAGATTTGTTACAAACTTTAAAAACAAGATAGTAATATTTTTCAAGCTATAAGAAAGTCATAAATGTTCTATAATATTACTAAAAAAATTCATATTTTGAAGAAAAAAAGAATAAAAAAAATTTGCAGACATTCATGTACATATATCTATCTATTCATAAACAAATTAAATCAATCAATCTTTTTCAATTTCATTATTAAGGTAATTAATTTGATAAAAGTTTATATTAAAAATGTTTGTAATTGTTTATTTCAATTAATATTATCGCATAATTAAAATATTACCTATTTGTTATTATTTGCATGTAAAATTGCAATTAAAATAGTTAAGATTGTTAAAAATTTTAAACAAATCTATCTTTTGTGTTTCACCTGTATATTGCAAGAGTATGCTATAATAAACTTAGAAATCAGCAATCTGTCTTCTTCCAGAATTAAATAGAAATGTACAATGAGAACTTAGAGTTAAAAATTTAAGGTTTTTAAAACTGATGTAATAATTATTTTTTCTTTCAGGTATTCTGAAGATGACTTACATAATTCCAGAGATGGATTTTCTTCTCATATGAGTTATCAGTACCAGAGAAACAATTTGTCAGGTTCTTCGTCACTGAGTAATCTTAATGTTGATCCATCCTTGACGCCTCAGACTGTAGTTATGACTAAAGGGCGCAAAGTTCGGTCTTCCTTAAAGAAATTAGAAAAGCAGCAGGATGAAATATTTGAATTATAACTATAGGTAAATTATATTAGATTTTCTATCAAATTTTATTTAAATTATCCTGCTATCTTAATAAATTGATGGGATTGATGCACATTTATGTTATACAAAAACATCTGCAGCTTGTCCATCTACTGTGAAGAACGGATTTGTTAAAATGCACAGCATTTATTATTTTGAACTATCATTGAATTAAGCTTTCACATGAAGTGGCCTTTTAAAGTTTTGGAAATATTACTATTTTTCTGTAAAAATAATAAATTTTAGAGAGAGACATGAAGTGATACTATTTAAGGGTTCTAATACTGGACTCAGTATTAGAACCCTTAAATATTTCAAAACTTATTATATTATTTAAACCTTTCAGTATTCTACATTTTGCAATTCAAAAATTCAAGATTTATCTTTATTTTATGTATTTCTTCTTAAAATTTTTGAAATTACATGTTTAAATTTGATGTGTAATATGTTTTGAATGGAAAAATGTCCTCATTTAACTTTGTTGCTTTAAGACGTGAATTCATGTATGAACAATGTAATAGTAATGTAAAACGTAATGTATATTCTCGTATGAACATTAATTTATGCAATATTAAATATAATTAATATATTAAATAGCAATACCTATTTATAAAAATTCAAGAGCTAATAGTCCACTCATGATTCTGTTCTCTTTTATATTTAATTTATTGTATTTGGTGATTTTGTTTTTTAATTAAGAAGATAAAATTAATTATTAGGTGAAATTTTTATAAATTAATGTTGTCAACCTCAGAAAAATGTCTTATCATACACTGAAGTGACAAAAGTCATGGGATACCTCTTAATATCGTGTCGGCCCTCCTTTCACCCGGCGAAGTGCAGCAACTCGACGTGGCATGGACTCAACAAGTCGTTGGAAGTCTTCTGCAGGAATATTGAGCCATGCTGTCTCGATAGACGTCCATAATTGTGAAAGCGTTGATGGTGCAGGATTTTGGGCACGAACAGACCTCTCGATGATGTCCCATAAATGCTCGATGGAATTTATGTCGGGCGATCTAGGTGGCCAGATCATTCATTGAATTGTCCAGAATGTTCTTCAAACCATTCGCGAACAGTTGTGGCCCGGTGACATGCCGCATTGTCATCCATAAAAATCCCATCGTTGTTTGGGTACATGAAGTCCATGAATGGCTGCAAGTGATCTCCAAGTAGCTGAACATAAGCATTTCCAGTCAATGTTCGGTCCAGTCGCACCAGAGGACCAAGTCCATGCCATGAAAAAACAGCCCACACCATTACGGAGCCACCACCAGCTTGAACAGTGCCTTGCCGACAGTTTGGGTCCATGGCTTCGTGGGGTCTGCGCCACACTCGAACCCTACCATCAGCTCTTACCAACTGAAATCGTGACTCATCGGACCAGACCACGGTTTTCCATTCATCTAGGGACCAACCGATATGCTCACGTGCCCACGAGAGTCGCTGCAAGCGATGTCGTTCTGTCAGTAAAGGCACTCGAGTCGGTCTTCTGCTGGAATAGCCCAAGAAAGCCAAATTTCTCCGCACAGTTCTAACAGACAAGTCCCTTGTATGTCCCACATTGATTTCTGCGGTTATTTGACGCAGTGTTGCTTGTCTGTTAGAATTTACGGCTCTTTGCAGACGTCGCCGGTCTCGGCCGCAGTGCAGGCGGTCGACCACTGCGCTGTCCATGGTGGGATGTTATGCCTGAAATGTCATACTCTCAGCACACTCTTGACACAGTGGATCTGGGAATGTTGAATTCCCCTAATTATTTCCGAAATGCGTCTAGCTCCAACTAACATTCCGCGTTAAAGTCTGTTAATTCCCGTCTTGGCGGTCATCATCACGTCAAAACCTCTTCACATGAATAACTTGAACAGAAATGAAAGCTCTGCGAAAGCACTGCGCATTTATACCTGTTCTACGCGATGCTACTGCCATCTGAAAATTTGCATATTGCTATTGCTATCCTATTTTTGTCACTTCAGTGTATAACCCTGTTGGTCATGTTATGTTTCAAAGATGAGTGATTGAAAATTTATTTTGCATTAAATTTTTATTTATAAATTTATATTCCATAATATCCCATTAAGAATTTTTATAAATTCTGAATTCAAGATTTTTTGAAAAAAAAAAATTAATAACTTATTCTACATGGATTATCAAGTTTTGATTATAAATATAAAAGCAAGAACTAAAACTAATAGCATAAAAATAAGACTAATCAAATAGGCAATATAATTTATATTTTTGTAGTATTTTTCCTTCATAATCAGATAAATTATTATGTATGTATTAAAACTATTTGATTTTTAATATAGGTTTTTTTTTTATTTGTTTCAGGAATAGTTTATTCAAATTTGTGATCGTTTTCATCCAATGTGTTTAGTGGAAGTTAACCATTAGCAATAATAATCTAGATGATATTATGCAGAGATATCTTCAATGCTGCATTCAAGATAGCTAAAAGGTGCAAGGTGATGTTACTTATAATTTTAAGTGAGTGTGTATAATCATTGTAACTTATCATGTTTCACCATTTCATCAGAAGTATTTTGCCCAATGATTGCAAATGAGAGCTGATTTTTGAAAAATCATATTTGAATTTACCAGTGATTGTGATTGAAAATGTTTACTTAATAAGTTTTCTTAAAGTTTTTAAGAGTAACTTATTCTTCTAAATCTATAAGTAAAAAAAAAAAAGTATATGAAATATTATTTAATCAACTGACTTAAAAAGTGTAGTCACTATGACATGGAAATCAGGAAATTTTTCTCATCAATGATGTTTGTCCGTAATGGCAGTGTTTCTTAAATGTCTTTAATATTCATTTTAAATTCAACTTTCATTTCACATTACTTGATAAAAGAGAAATAAAATATAAAAACTGAAATAGTAAAAAATAGTTCATCAACTAATTACAGAATTCAATAAAATTTATTCTGAAGCCCAACAAAATTTATTAATCAGGAATAATAATGGTGAATGGGATTTTTAAGGTAATTATATATATAGTTGTCAATAACTTGGGATAATTTTATTGCAAATGCACATGATTATTAAATCATTTATTTATTGAATTGTTCAATTTATAATCTAAATTGGTTATCGGTACCTAAAAAAATAAAATCTTATTTTAATAAAGCAAGTTTAATTGCAGTTATTTTTATTTTGAGAAACACTGACTTTAAAATATATCTGTTTCCGGTTGTAAAAGATTCATTAAAGCCCCTTCCCTCCCTTTTATTAGAAATAGAATGAAAAGATCTAAATGTTCTTTTGTTTTCAATTACTTGTAACCAAATGCTCAAATAATGTGGGAAAAATAAATTTTAGTAATGATACTAAGGTGCCATTTTATAAATGTTTTAGGTATACAATTTTATTTGTTCCAGAATGCATATGTAGATTGCATAATTTTCTTTTGTATCATATTGCATTGGAAGTAATATATTTGTAATAACTCCCATTTTTAAATCTACCCTTTTAATTGTTTAATTATGGTTCCATCAATACTGTAACTTATTAATTTCATAATGTTTGAGTTGATTAAGTTCATGTATTTTCTACTGATTTATATTCAAATAGTAAATATTTGTTCTAAAGGAATATTGTATTTAAAATTCTTTATAAAATGAATAAATATTGTAAGTAATAAAAAATACCATGTTAATTTATGCTTTACCATTTTGTTAAGTAATATATATATAATCATATTCTAATTATTAGAGCTCTCTGCAGCCTTTACTATTCAAAGCCTATTGTCAAACTTCATCATTTTACTAATTTGATGTTAATTCTATGTAAGTAAAATTATTTAGACAATATGCTTAAGTGAATTTTCTTTATGATGAACTTAAAGAATCCATCAATATATTTCTCATCTGTCTGAATGTTTTTTTAAATTCTGAGTGTATATTTGTGAATGGATAAATGGTTTTTAGTTGTATAACTATTAGGAACTTTCCATTAGTGCACTGTTTTCAGGGCTGCACTAATCCACTGCTTATTTTGATTTTGTGCACCATAGGTAACTTTTTGCTGAATGGGGAAGTTTCTACTTTTCAAATGAATTCTTTTGTGGAAGTTAGGATAATATGTGCCTTATAGTTCTTAGGCAAGGGAATTTTTGTAACAATATCACCGTGACAGCTTTTGTGTAAATAACTTTGTAGGCAACTTTTCTCGAAATTTAATTTTTTTCTTTTATTGGGATATTTTTTGCCACTTATTTTATTGAATGAATCACAAGTTTTGAAATTATTTTATGATTTTAATAAACTTTGGTTGAATAAAACAGTAAAGTATATTACATTAATGAAATAACAATAATAGTTGTTATTTAAACAAGTTAAAAACTTTGTAAATTTTTGATTATAATATCAAAATGTTGAGTTAATATGATGATCATTGTGTTATTTAATTTAGAATTTAATTGTGCTTACATTAAAGCTAATTTAAAATTTTTATTTCTAACATTTGCATTTGAAAGTATTGAGTTAATTCCTGTTTTTTATTTTAAAAAAGTGTAAAGGTACTTAAAGCCAGTGGCATGCTTGTATGTCTAAAAAGTAAATATTTTCATTTTTATTTTATGGGAAATTGTAAGTGGGAATGGCAGGTTCTATTTCATTTCTAGACCTTTTTTAAAATGAAAAGCAATAATATACATATTTTCTGAGAACATATCTGGCATCAAGGCTGCATTTATATACTTTTAGTATTGAAAATTATTAATGACATTTTTAAAATATTGTATAAAAAAATTCTATTTTTGAGTCTATAAATAGAAATTATATTAATATTGCCATATTTCTCTTTCTTTTATAATTTTTTGTCATGTGTTATATGTTTGGATAATAAACCGTGAAAATGTTTTCCTTCCCTTCCCCGTGAAAGTGTTTTATATGTATAAATCAGATTAAAAAGAAAATTCTTTGCCATTCCCTGTGACTTATATATTCATTATTATTCTTGGTGTGTTTGCTTGCTTTGTTGATCTTTATATCTTAATGGAGAATTTTGAAGTATAAATTTAAAGTATTTTTGTATTTATTTGTGAAAAAATAAAAGTATCTTAGAAAGAAGTCTTATATTTTAGTATCTTAAAAAATAAAGTATCTTAGTGTTTCTTTTCACATGATTGATTCCTTTTAATATCATTATTGTGATACTTTCAGTGATGTATAAAGTAAATATTATTGCAATCATATTTTGTTTTGTAAATAATCAGGAACAAATTATATTTGTTGTAATGCTCTATTGAGATTTTTCTTGAATTGTTATACATTTTGTTAAATATATGTAATAAGTATTTTAAAATACTCTAGATGTTTTTAAACATTACTATATGCCTTGTACTGAAATATTTTATTTATTGTTATCTTCATTTAATTTGCTCAGTTTAATTATAATGATTGTTTTCATTTATGCTCTATTAACCAAAAGATATGTTATTTGCAAATCAAAATTTTATTATAAAAATGTATCTTTATTTCTACCTTTAAAATATTTTATATTATTTCTGTGCTTGCACACTCATTTTTTTTTTCTTTTTGTGACACAACATTAAATATTATTAACATTTTAATTCAGATTTTCAATTAAATCATAAAATGATAAAAAATACACTTGTCTTCCGTGCTCTTTTCCAACATATTTGAAATTGGGAAAGACGTGCTATAAAATTGCCCCATTTTTTAATTTGTTTAAAATTTTGATATGTCAAAAATAAGTGATAAGTATTGGTTTTAATTGGAACACTTAAAATGTTATTGCCTGTTATTTAACTAATTATAAACAACTATTGTGAATTCTAAAGGATAATTTTTGATACATCCATTAGATAATTACTTTTAAAAAAAAAAGTAAATAAAATATATTTTAGGTCTAGGATTTTTTCAATAAACTAAATTAACATGTTTGAAATATGCCAAGTATTAAATGTCTCAATATTTAAGCTTTTCACACATAATGAAGAAGTATATATTTCACTAAAAACAAGTAATATAAAAAAAAATATTTTTAAGTCAATTCCTACTTTTTCCCACTATATTGCAGAAAAGTCCTTTATAAATAAAGTTGAAATTTTCCTCTTACATCAGGCCCATCTATTATTAGATACATGTAACTTAAATCTAAAAAAACTAAAATTATTTAATTAATGAATTAATATTTGAAAAACTGTATTAACATCCAGTTCCACTACAAGTTCAAAAAAATATATTTGAACTTGAGTGGATGAATAAAAAAGTATTTTATTAACGATTGAAAATTTGAACAAGATATATATAGGGAGAGTGTGAACTAATTGAAAAAGAATAGGAATAGGAATTGAAAAAGAGCAAACAAAAAAATTTTAGGTATCTTATAACAAATGCACTTGTAACAAATATTATTAGTTGAATGCTTTTACAGAATATTAAATGGGTTGAGTTTTCAGCAGAATCATTAGGTTGTAATGTATTCATGTTTTTTGAAAAACATTTAAAAATACTCTCATGTGCATATAATATCTAAAATTTGTAAAAAATAAAAGACTCTGTAGAAACATTTCAAATAGAAATGTGACACATTGCAAGAAGATAGATTCTAGATATTAATCTATCTTCATATTAATCTATCTTCTTGCAGATTGCCATTATAGATATTAATTTTTTAACATTTCATTTTTATGTAGCAAGGCAAAATTTGAAAATCCATCTACAGGAACATTACACTCAAGAGCCAAAACATTATGACTACCCCTACATTTTGTAATGAACTCGCCTGGATGACGTGAAAGGCACGTGATCAGGTGGAAGTGGTATTTAACTGGTATTAAGTGGTGGTATTAATCCATTCCAAGGCGGGTTGAAGCTGTGTTCCGCTCCAAAGGTGGGAACTCTCTTTTGGCTCTTGAGTGTATATCCCAAATACTTTTTTATTTAAATTAAATAATTATTATAAACATGAATCTTTTATTATCAGCATTATTACTTCATTCATTTACAATATTGCCAGCCTAGCTTTTGCAAATTTATGTGTAATACTATTTGTAGGACTACATTTTTTTCAAGTCCTTGCAAGAATTATTACCATGACATTATAATTCATTATTTGTTATTAAACATAGTTTTCTCTGACATTTTGAATCATCACCAATAAAAGGAAAGAAATCCAATTTATCGTTTGATAAATTAAGCAAGTTAAGATGTCTGAATTTTTCTAAATAATGCAATTGATCCTATTGCAATTTTAAGTTTTCAAATAATTTTAAAACATCTGTCATGCATTACATTTAGAATTAAATTTCATAATTTTGTATTAAAAATATTTAATCATTTGATGCATTTATAAATGGACTGTTAACTGTTAACAATTTAGTTTATTATGCATCATGAATTTTTAAATAATTGCCATTCCTCAATGGAACATTGTACATAGAAATTTGTTACTTTGTAATGAAAATTAGTTATTTTTTAAAAAAAAAAAAAAAAACTAAAAAAAAAAAAAAAAATTGAAACATTTGTATTAATTTTTGTGCTGATTTCTAGGATTTTCTATTCATAAATAATTAACTTATTCATATTTTTCAATAATTATCGACAAAATAAAAAATAATTTTTATTTATTTAAAACAATTTTGCATTTCTAATGAAAACTAACTTGAAATTTTCAGTGTTAGATAGGTACTGGTACAATCGCTTCTATTGGTGTGTAGATGATAGTGTATAATCGTCTTTTGACTATTTGTACACATAAAAATTTACATCTTTAAATGATTATTCAGTAAATAAAAATGCTTACCTCCCATCAATTTATTAATGAAAGCTCAGAATTTAAGGCAAAAAAAAAAAAAAATCGACCAAAGCCATATGGTATTTTGATGAACAAGTCATTACAATAATTCCCCCACCTAGGAAAGTAGAGCCTTGTTTGATGGATCACGATGGGACCTTATATTTTCTACAAATCTGGAACCAATTCAGACACCAATAACCAACACAACTACCACTGTGTGCAAACCCTCTTACTGGAAGATAGTCTTGATTTCATTAATTTAATATAGGACAATGAATATATCAAGTTGCTTTTAATTTTAAAACCAAAAATATTCATAAATCGCCCAACTAATTTTACTTTTCTTTTTTGTTTCATGTATATATAATTTATTATTAAACAAATATAGAATCTGCAAACATAATAATAAACATCAAAAAGTTATTGTTCATTAATATACAAATTATATCCACTAAATGATTGTTACAAAATTTATTATTCAATCAATACAATATTTATAAAAATTCATCCTCTTATTGTTCGAACTTGGTTCATAAAAATTATTAAAACCAACTATCACTACGAGTTAAAAATATTATTTCAGTTCATCATATATAAATATATTTTAACTTTGAATTAAATATCTAATTTAGTATATCTTAGTTAGTTCTAGAAATTACAAACTCTTATTTCTTTTTTTTATAAACATGACAACTCTAATCAGGAATTTTTTGATTGTATCTCAATTTCTGTTTTGTATCTTTTAGAATAAGATCCACATTTAAATTGATTTTTCATACAGTCTTTCTCTCTATGTGATCTTCCAACTACATTTCATTTTATTTTTTAGGGTATGACACAATTTATAACACTAGAGGCTTAACAAATTTCCTTACATTGCATCTAGTACCATCCTACTTTAAACTTTTTAAGCTTCTATTAAACTTTTAAACTACATAGGTAGCGATTGCATCATCCGACCGAAAGTTCAATACCGGTATTCGGTATTTTTCAGATCTTAATACCGGGATACCGGTAGTAGAAATGCCATTGGTGCTGTCATTTTACTTATAATTTCATCCAAATGATCTTTTTTTCAAAATTATCTAAAATCCCTGATGGCTTGGGCTTAGAAACTGTGCTTAAGTTTGTATCTTCAACGCAATTTGATTCTTTCCTCTTTTACACGCGCCGCCAGGGTAATGCAAAGTGAGTAACGTCTGTACAGCTCTTGCCTTAAGGCATCCAAGAAGTCCATGTCTCAAGTGTTTGCCAGCTGCATTAGAGGAAAAAAAAAAACGTATCAAATTTCGAACACCATTCTAAAATTATTTGGTTTGAACTATGGCAACCAAAAATAATTTTCAGTATACTTTGGGTTGCAACATCGGCTGCTTTGCTTTTTTTTGGTATGATGATATTGTCAAAATACTAAAGGTCGTTAAGGCAATGGCCAATCTGATGAATAGAAATGGGCTTATACAAGTTTATGGTACACGATGGTTTCAACTTTTCTCGTAATGTGATGCGAAGGTTTTGGATTAGTTTAAATCAGAAAATTCAACCTGGTGGGTGTCTACCGGGATCGGCAAGAGTTACAGTTCTTTCTGAAGATCATTTTCAGGCTCTTCCTTTGAATAAAAAGTTATACTTATGTATTCTAATTCAATGCAGTTTAATTTGTTGACGTTTTGAAATTTTAGATGAAATTGCTATTTTAATCAAATACTTTTAATTTTTAAACTATTTTTGTTTTAAAAATAAGCATCTCTTTCTGTAATTAAAAATCTGTGGCCTGATGGCCGAGTGGCTAGCGCTCTGGCTCTTGGTACCACAGGTAAAGGGTCCGAATCCCGGCGGTGCTGCCATGGATGTTTGTAGTGGTTCGGAATCCACTTTAAATAGCAGGTCCCGTTCCCATATGACCGTAGATTGTAATAGAGCCCAATCAGACTTCTTCTCACTCATATCATTCCCAAACTATAAAGAGGCAACTCAGTTCTAGGCACAGTGACGTAGTCTGGTGTAGTAGTGTAATTAAAAATCTCTTCAATTTGTGAAAAAGACTTATAATTGGGACCAAAGGTTATCCTATCTTATTGATAAGAATTAATATTTTATATAAGAAAAATATCAAGCATTAGTATGATTGTGTGTAAAAATAATCACCAAGCAAAAAGCAATTGCCTTCAAATGCTTTGTTCTTAATTTGAGACATTATTTGCTGTTTAAACTGTAAATAGATAGAGCATCTGGAAAATTTGCACCCTTTTTTTTTTTTTTCTACAGCAAAACGAAGAAACTTTTCTACCTAAAGATTTATTACAGACTACACTTCCCGGCTTTAGAAAAGGACAATTTTGGTTCTTCACTTGTTGGATTTCGAATTTAATTTCTTCAGTTCGAAAAAGCTAATGCACAATTTAACAGGGTAATCTAAGTTTTTAAGTAAGGAACCTAGAATATTAATTAGGGCCTGGTGATCGTTTGACTAGCGCTCTGGCACTCGGTACCACAGGTTTCGGTACGAATTCCGGCCTTGCCATGGATGTTTGTAGTGATTTAGAATCCACTTTAAACCTTAGGTCTCTGTTCTAATATGACAAGAGCATTGGGCGTAGGTCTTACAAATCTACCCCGTAAAAAAACAAGCAATGTTTCCTAATCTGCCAGCAGCAGAAGGTCTTAGCCCACCATGGGGTTGTCGCGGCATTGAAGAAGAAAAGTATTAATTGAATAAATTAATCGTTATAAAAAGAAAAATCAGCTGAAATCTTTTAAAATTTAAAAAAGAGTAAGTGAATATTTTAAAACTTGAGGGCAGATTCTCATTAATTTTAAAACAGAGAGAATGGTCAGTTGAGTAAAGTTAACTGACTTATAAAATTTTTTTTTCCTGTTGAAAAAATTATCATACCCGAAATCGGAATATCTTACTTGATGTGGCAATGAATGCGTACCGGAAAATACGCATGCGCTGTCGGGTTATGTTTTAAATGTCGGAATTTTGAATCTTTCAAGCATTGTGACTTTTGCCAGACGGTGCAAGTTATAATATTTCGTTATTTGAGTTGCGTGATAGTTTATTAGGAAGGCTAAGTCACTACTTCTAAAATTAATAGTTCTATCAAATTAGCTATTCAGCTTCCGCTACTTTTATTGGTTTTCTTTAAAAAAATTTCGCAGAAAGCAAAGAAATGGCTCTTGAAAATGATAAAAAAGCTGCTGATAATGTAGAAGGATTCACTTTCCAGTGGAGCATAGAAAATATCAGCTATTCCGGAACGAAGAAAGGTGAAGCCATTATTAGTCCTAGGTTTGCTATTGATAATGAAGAAAAATTGAAAGTGAAGAACCCTACTATTTGGTACTTGAGTTTATATCCGAGAGGGTACGAGAACGGAAGTCTTGTAGAACTTTGTCTTGAAAGAGAAAACTCAAAAAGTGATCCGGAAGTTAATCAAATTGATTATGAACTAGCATGGCTTTCCAAAGATGGTTCTATAATAACGAGGGTGAGGGAGATCAACAAGACATTCTTAAAAGGCAGTTCTGGTAGTCATAGTGTTGTAAAACGAGAGCATGTCTTTTCTACAAAAAGATCGATTTACATTCCACAAGATGTTCTAACAGTTCGTTGCAAAATATTTCAAAGGAATGAGAAGCCCACTCCGAGAGACCATCACTTCGCACGATCTCGAATAGCGATCGACAAGCGATCTTTTCCCATGTTCATTGAAGGTTTTGAAGATCTTGAACCAGATTCCCCGTACGACTTTGAAATTCGCTCTGCAGATCAAGACGAACTCTTGATGACTGTAGACGTGCTTATGACTGGGGGATTGTGCTGCGAGGAAATATTTCACGTCCAAGTCTTCTTTATGGATCCGGAAATCACTTATCTCTCCATTCAAGGTTCACTTTTAGGCGAACCGGGAAACCCTGTCAAGTGTCTCCAAGATGAATGTTGGTATGATGGTAAAAACAGAGAGGAAATATCATTTGCTCTGTGGTTCACTAAAAAACAAATAATGTCGATGAGCAATTTTTTTATTCAAGATGGTGTTCTGCCGCTATGTTTAGACTGTGTTATCTGTACCGGGATATCGGTGGAAGAAGTCGAGAAAGTTTCGTATGACACTTCTCTACTGTCGTTGGACGCTGAGACTGTTGATGTGATTCCCAAAATATCGTATCTTGAATCTTCTAATATCTTAAAAGAGAACCTCAAGGCTCTACACAGCAGTAACTTTGCTTCCGACGTTGCACTCCAGACACCCTCTGGATCCTTTCCCGCCCATAAGAGTATTATTTCCCAATCGCCAGTGTTCAAAGATTTACTCGATACCAAAGCTATTGAGAATGGTGGAACCATTTTGAAAATCGACGACATTGGCGATGATATTATCATCTTGGTGTTGGAATTTCTGTACACCTCCGATGTTGAAGACCTAAATTGGGAGAATGCCTGGAAGTTGCACAAAGCCGCCGAAAAATACGAGATCTTAGCCTTGAAAAAGAAATGCATGTCATTTTTGATGAGCAACGTATGTTTAACCAATGCGTGTGAAGCTTTAAATCTCTCGCAGTTAAACAAGCAGGAAGAACTGAAGTCATTTATTCAGTCGTTCATTTTTAAGCATGCTAAGGAAATAATAGTCTCCGAAGAATGGAAGCGGTTTATGGGAGCCAACTTGAATTTAGCTGCGGAAACGATGCATGTCATGTGCAAAGAATGGGTAAATATTTGGAATTATTACTACTAATTGATTTGTTTTTCTCCTGTTAACTTACTGTAGTACTAGTCTCATTTTCGCGCTTTACATGACAAATTTTTGTCGCGTGCCCTCTACTTTATTAGATATAATAGCTTTGATGTTTTAAACTGTAATGCATAAGCGGTAGTGCTTTAAGCACAAGCACAAGTATTAAGAGTATTATAATTAATTGTAAGTATTCTTGTGGGGATGTTTGAATTCAATGCATATTTGCATATTGAAGGCATCTATATGGCTTGGGTTTGTCGCTTTACGGTTATTTTGTGCTCACTTTAGCCTAATTAGACCGGGACCTACAGTTTAAAGTGGATTTCGATACAGTAGCAAGCATCCATGCCACCGCCAGGATTCGAACTTGAAAGAAAGAAGAGAAAGCATATTGAGACGTAAAACTTAAATGCCCCTAATTACTATTGGAATAAGAGGTTTGTTTGGTTTTGTCTTAATCGGCATTTCCCATTATGCTTTTAAGAAAGTGTTTATGAATTTGTAATTAAGTAGTAACTAAATCTTGGTAATTAAACAAAGCGTAGTCCTATACTTTGAAATGAAGTTTTAACATTTAATTTAAATTGGGTAATTCTGTGCAGAATTAACTGGCTTAAATATTTTCAGATATTAAATACTAATCTTCCTTCTTTAAGGAAAATGATGCAGGCTACATCTCGTCGCTGTATAATCGTTAGGTTCCCGTAACTTTTGAAAACAAAGACGATTAGATATTCTACAAGCTCTAAAATTTATATCTAACAAAAGCAATGTGTTTATTGAAACATTTTAAAATGTATTAAGCGTAACAATTAAACAATGCTTTTCTTCAGACGTGTTCAACAGAGTTAACAATTTTACGATGTAAAATCGAATTTTTAGTTATGAAAGCTTCTCTAAAACAAGACTTCTAATCTCCGGCAACTATTCTTAAGGGCTAATACTAACTCGCAAATTAAGTTTTATTTGAATGAAATGTTGATGGTACAAAAATCCAAATATACCAGTCAGTCTCTGACTACGAGTATAATTTAATTCTCTTTGAATAGAACTTGAATTTTTTTTTCAACTTGCATGGATCTAAATCTGCATACAAACTCAAATTGAACCTATACTTGTTCTTAAAGCTTTGCTGTATTTCTGATTTACTCGATTCTCTATTGTAGAAATAAAATTGTGAAAGATTTTCACCAGTACTTGAATCTTATCTAAGCAAAATCATGTTGAAACAAAGTTGTCTGTATAGGGAATGCAGACAGCCTTAAATGAATACATTCATTTATGTGTAAGCGTTAAAAATTGCCTCTATTGGGAACCATAGGATGGGAAGAGACTTCGATAGTTGCAGCATGTTGAAATTAATGCATTGCAAGAAATCTTCTAGTGCATTTATATATTTGTGATTACTTGTACAATAGAAATATGTTGGCGATTCTCAAGGCTGCAAAAACGAACTAAAAGGTCGCGTTGCAATAGGGGGAAATTAACTATCCTAGATCAATTAAATTAGCGCAACATAAGAATACGGGTTAACTTTTGCTAATACATATTTTAATCATCTAAATTTCTGGAATTGCTAATTACTTTTTGTTCATAAGAAAATAGAGAATTCCTCACGTAATGAGTTTTGACTTTTGATGATAGTGTAGAGTACGGAGTACTTACATTTTTTGCTGACTTGCAGAGCCTACTAGAAAAAATTGCGAATAAATATTTTAATGTAGCTATAGTTAGGAAACGAATTTCTTTAAAAATAGTACCCAATTGTATTTCTGTTGTATTTAAATATATTTAATAAGCGTATCGAAAGCAATGAAATATAATTTACTTTCTGTAAGATTAGTAAAGTAGGAATATCTTCTCACTTTGAATTTTGTTGCGTAGTTAAAGAAACCGTAAGTAAACCTTATGAAAAGAAACTTAATTTAATAATGAAAGTTGTCTGGTATGGTAAAAGGTAAATTTTGTAAAATGCAAAGTTTGTGAACTAAAAATCAAATTTAATGAAAAGCATCTCGAAATCTATAAATTTACTTGATAAATTTTAAAGCTGCATACAATTTGAAGCAGATAATGTAGACTGTCATAAGAACTTTGAAGCAATTGGGGCATGAATACTGTAATTTAGATTAGTATTTCTTTCATCCTTAAATGTAACTTTTACATTAACAACTTTAAATAGTTCTAATGTATGTATTAAATTTTTAAATATATTAATGCATTCGTATTGCATGGAACCGTTTTAAAGATACTCAGAGTTGAATGTTTCAATTTGAGTTTTTATTCCAACCCTTCCCCAATGAATTCTTTATTGTGTAAGATTTTACAAGATCTTTATTTTTATTAAATATTATGAGAAATTTATTATAAAACGAAATTGTGTATTTTAGGTTTTACTTGTTTAACTTGCATATCCTTCATTCGTATTACGTTAAAAACATGAATCATATAAAATTGCCTACACATTATATGAATAAACAACTTGATTGTGATTATGTGTCTCATGCGATTTGTGTATATTTATTAGCAAACTATTCATTATATTTATGACGTGTATACTTCAAAATATAAGTCAAATGATTAATTATACGCCTTGTAATTATTTCAGGCTTTTCTCGAAGATCTGCGTGTATGTGATGATTTCTATGCCAGTCCAAAGAAAATGAAGAGACTCGAGTTACAAACACAGATGAAATAAATCGCATGAATTTTCATTTTTGTATAACTAACTTTAAAATGCTGTAATTTATAGAATTTGTGATTGGTTTTTAGTGTGCTGTTTTTAAGGGTTGTGTTCATGAATGATTTAAAATGTTCCTCGTTGGTTACTTTAAGTTTCCATTGTTTCTTTTTGTTCAAATGTGCAATTTTAATACTTTTAAATGCAAAATAAAAGTTATTTAAGTGGCTGTTTTTACGATTCTTTCCAAATGAAATATTTGTTTGTAAAATTTAATCTAGCAGTTTCAGTACAATATACCAATAATACTACTGAGATTTATGTACAATATACAGATTAGAAAATTCGGTGTTTGTAGGATCGGTAAGTTTTTAGTTTGTACTAATTATGAATTTCGTAATCTGTATAGTTAGTGCCATAGAATTTAATATATCGATTACTCTGAATTGAAATGGAGAATTACACAATTTTCAATTCTTATTAGATTCATTTCTCCATTAACATTAATTCGCATTAAGCGGCATTTAATTTTTAATGATCATTAAAGTCATGGAATAAATTATAAATGCATTTTTTTGAGTCGGCACATTTTTTGGCAATTAAGCTTGTGTATTACAAAAATAATCAAAAGCATTGATTAGTAAACTGTTAGAAAATAGAATTAGTTGAAAGTACTTCTTCAATTTCGAAAGTTTACATTTTTATGTTCCACTGTATGACACGAGACAAGTACAGAGCTGACTCGGCTGCACTTAAATTTGAGGTTTCTGTTATAGAATTTCAATTAAGCACCTAGTATTGTGAATGCGATTTTTGTCAAACATTCTCCATAAGATTTATTTTTAATTGTAAGATTATAATTAAATTGAAAACCGCGCCAAATAAGTCTGAATTTCAGAAATTCTTGGTTAAACAGTAGTAGTCTGAAAATAATTTAAGATTTTAGCTATCCATTAAAAATTTCAGTCACAAATGATCGCTTAATGAGAGTATCTCGAATAAGTTTTTTCATGTAGTTTAATGCTTTCTTTTTAATAGCATAAAACGTCTTCAAATATATAAAAAAAAAATGGCTTGTTCTCGCGATATTTAGCGATTATTTATGTAACAATACAATTGCGTACACATTATACAATGTAAGTACAATTTATAAGACGTGTTTATTAAACAATGAGTGTATTTACAGAAAAATATTCATAAAAAATTTATAATATCAAGAAGAATACGAAAGTTTGTAACTCAAAAGCTCAGTTTGGTTTTGTTACAAGCTAACGATTCCGAAAAATAAAAAATATATAATGAAAATCTTGCATGCCTTGATGTTTCATACACTCAAGCCGTTATATCCAAAGATCCTTTATATTATGCCTACTAATAATAAATAAAATTTAGTATGAATTATTGAATGCGCCCAATTATAGATCAAAATTTTCACAAACTTTTAGAGAGAAAAACCGTTTAACATAAAACTTTTAGAGATGTGAATTAAAAATTGAATTGAAGTCGGAATGTGTCTTCAGAAAGGAATGACATTTCCATTTCTGTCTAGGAATGATCCATGGTGTGTTTCGTTGAGTTGCTGCATGGTTTCTATCATGGCAGAAATGCTTTCTGAGACTTCTAACATAGCTTGGCTGGTTCCCATGTCGGTCTTGACCCATCCAGGACTAATGTTCACAACCAGAATGCCTTGGTCTTTTACAGTACAAGCTATCACTCGCATAGCCATGTTCAAAGCTGCCTGATTAAATACATATATAATATATAAAAATATATATCACAAATATAATATAAACATAAAAATATATTATATATATATATACATGTTTCAAATTTATACATATGCATAAATTTCCATATGCTAATGGAAAATGCATATTTGTTTAGTTTTAAGCTGTGCTCGTTAACCTCTTAATGGAATATAATTTTTATACTCGTAAGTCTCGTATGTCAGTATTTCGAAAATACAAATTTACGGGTACGACTATACTTAAGATAATCCCGTAAAGACAGGAAGCGATGAAATCCGTAATCTGATTTTCCAAAGCAACAATTTGATTCCTGCTAGTATTATAGCCATCGTACCACTGAAAACATTAAATCATGGAATTAATTTAGACAAATCGTTTGTTTTTCTGGCAACTATTTGTTGGCAAGAAATCAAATTTTCTTCTTATTTCAAAGATTTTTTTTTTTTTTGGTATGCATGTTCTTATAAATTTTCATGGGAAAAAAAGATTTTGTTCAAAATTTTTCAACTTCGGTTTGGGTTGCTCTGTTTTACTGATGGGGTGGTCAGTATCAACATCTGACAGGTGTCTGTGTTCTACGGGAATTCAATTCTTCTAAAACTTATAGAAGAATGTATTTACACGATAGTATATAGAATATATTTATATGTCTAATTTATACATATAAATATATTTATATTTATAAAAGGAAACATGTGTTTCTGTTTAATTAAAACACAGAAAATTGAGGAAAATTCAAATGTTTAAAAGAAAACAATTATTTCACACGTAGAAAACACGGCGGTACTAGATGTTGCCAATAACCGGAATACACGAGAAAACTAACAGATAATTTACCACCAGATATTCCATCTTTTAAAATTCTAGAAGGCAAATACCAAAATTATAATTTATATATGCATAAATAAATGCAGCATAACTCAGATTACAATTTTTTAGAGTTCTGTTTAATTTTATTTTGTTCACTGTTCTTTTAGTTAGTGTGTTGACAATAATCTTGAAAAGTATATCACAATTTATTTGATAATTTAACAAAAAACGTAGTTTGTGCTTGTTGGCCATTGTTTAGTTTGTAGGATTTTTTTGTCTTTTGAATTTTTTTGAAATTAAAACTTTAAATTTGTGTTGTTTATGCAATTGTGTCTTTTTTTTTTAATTGGGTCTGATGGCTGAGTGGCTAGCACTCTGACGCTTGGTATCGCAGGTTTGAGTTCAGGTGGTGCCATGTATATGTGAAGTGGTTCGGAATCCACTTTAAGCCGTAGGTCCTGGTCACCGTAGAGAGTCAAAGAGCCCAATCAGATTTCTTCTCACCCACATCCTTTCCAAATTGTAAAGAGGCAACTCAGCTCTAAGCACAGGGATGTGGTGTTGTGTAGTAGATCTTATTTTTTTTTTTTCAAATGAGTTAAGTCAACTAGTTGTAATTTTAATTTTTATATTTATAACTAACTACTCAGAATTAATTCAGAATAATTTAGAATTACTTTTCAGACAATGATTTACGCTTTCTTATCAGCATTTTTTTTTTCTACCAAAATTTAGCAAAATTAAAAATGTTTTATTTTATATTACCGTGGCAACGTCTAATTATGTTTGTTAATTCGAAATAAACTTTCATTTAAAGTTAGTTCTGTGTGATTTTTGTTTCTTCAGTTAAATTAATAATGTGTTGGATTATAATAGTAAATTTTTGGATGCACTCATTTCGGCAAAATCGCAGAATGGGGCTGATGGGCTTCAAAGATTAGCGACTTATTATTTAGATTAAGCCTTATTATTAGATTAGCGACTTATCTCTCATTTGGCGCCAAAAGAAGTCACCAACCAGGTCCCAACGGTCCTATTTTGCGATTTGACCCTCATTTCATGATGAGAATATATACTCTGATCGAATTTCCAGTACTCTTTGTGACGATCTCAAAGAACTTGGATTATCGGGATTCGATTGTCAAGTAAGTGAGTCTTTTAAACAATGCCCATGAGCTTATAAATTGGATTAGTACTTTTTGAAACACCCAGTATTATTGTTCATTAATACGCTTTTTATTAGCTTCACCTGTATGTTTGTATGTATGTATGTAACTGACTTTTTCCCCTGGAGATCTGTTTCTCCTCATATACACTATTTAAGCTGCAAAGAAACATTTACAGGCATCTTTCAGAAAGAAAACAGTTGATTCTTTTTAATACTATTATATTAGTTTCACCTGAATTTTGTTTGTTTGTAACTGACTCTTTTGTCTCGATTTTTCCCTAAAAGAACACGCTTTTAGAGTTAATCAAACAAAAAGTAAAAAATAAATTAATAGTTTAAAAAACTAAAAAACACGCTTTTAGAGTTAATCAAATTAAAAAGTAAAAAATAATTGTTAACATAAGAATAAAATGACTGACGAGAAAATGAATGTCACTGTTCTAAAAGCGTGGGGTGCTTCGTATGACATTTTAAAATTAACTCTGCATTTCGGAATGAAACTAGTGAAAAATGATAACGATTGATATCGAGCACCCCACGCTTTTAGAACAGTGACATTCATTTTCTCGTCAGTCATTTTATTCTTATGTTAACAATTATTTTTTACTTTTTAATTTGATTAACTCTAAAAGCGTGTTTTTAGTTTTTTTTTTTTAAACTATTAGTTTATTATTATTTTAAATAATGCACTAATAGTAAAATAAAGGAAACTAGGTAGTTTTCTCTATACTGACTTTACTGATACTATACCCCATTGTTTCCAACAATTTTGCCCGTACTAAATCGTTCCGCGCACCCATGGATCCCAGAGTAGCAGACACATTAAGTACGGCTGCTCTCGAGATATTCATGCCTGAAGTTTTGAGAGCAGCTGATTTCTGCAACAGTGGGAGCATTTCCTGGAAAAAAGATTTCAGAAATAATATAGTTACATAATAATATATATATATATATATATATATATTTATTTCACAAATTGTTAAATTTCTATTTAAAGTGCAAAGATTTAAAAGTCAACCCCGAGGCGATTTCGATCCGAGGGTCTCAGTCTCAACGCGAGAATCAAGCCACGTGTAAAGTCTCGGCCTACATTAGATCCATAACGGCTTCAAGAAGATCGCCACTTTCAGGTTCATGTAAACACTTTAATTTTTATTTACAAGCACTATATATATATATATATACACTGAAGTGACAAAAGTCATGGGATAGCAATATGCAAATTTTCAGATGGCAGTAGCATCGCGTAGAACAGGTATAAATGCGCAGTGCTTTCGCAGAGCTTTCATTTCTGTTCAAGTTATTCTTGTGAAGAGGTTTTGACGTGATGATGACCGCACGACGGGAATTAACAGACTTTGAACGCGGAATGTTAGTTGGAGCTAGACGCATGGGTCATGCCATTTTCGGAAATCGTTAGGGAATTCAACATTCCCAGATCCACTGTGTCAAGAGTGTGCCGAGAGTATGAAATTTCAGGCATAACATCCCACCATGGACAGCGTAGTGGTCGACCGCCTGCACTTAACGACCGAGACCGGCGACGTCTGCAAAGAGTCGTAAATTCTAACAGACAAGCAACACTGCGTCAAATAACCGCAGAAATCAATGTGGGACGTACAAGGGACATGTCTGTTAGAACTGTGCGGAGAAATTTGGCTTTCTTGGGCTATTCCAGCAGAAGACCGACTCGAGTGCCTTTACTGATAGAACGACATCGCTTGCAGCGACTATCGTGGGCACGTGAGCATATCGGTTGGTCAATAGATGATTGGAAAACCGTGGCCTGGTCCGATGAGTCACGATTTCAGTTGGTAAGAGCTGATGGTAGGGTTTGAATTTGGCGCAGACCCCACGAAGCCATGGACCCAAACTGTCAGCAACTGTTCACACTGTTCAAGCTGGTGGTGGCTCCATAATGGTGTGGGCTGTTTTTTCATGGCATGGACTTGGTCCTCTGGTGCGACATTGATTGGAAATGCTTATGTTCAGCTACTTGGAGATCACTTGCAGCCATTCATGGACTTCATGTACCCAAACAACGATGGATTTTTATGGATGACAATGCGCCATGTCACCGGGCCACAACTGTTCGCGATTGATTTGAAGAACATTCTGGACAATTCCAACGAATGATCTGGCCACCTAGATCGCCCGACATGAATCCCATCGAGCATTTATGGGACATCATCGAGAGGTCTGTTCGTGCCCAAAATCCTGCACCATCAACGCTTTCACAATTATGGACGTCTATCGAGACAGCATGGCTCAATATTCCTGCAGAAGACTTCCAACGACTTGTTGAGTCCATGCCACGTCGAGTTGCTGCAGTTCGCCGGGCGAAAGGAGGGCCGACACGATATTAAGAGGTATCCCATGACTTTTTGTCACTTCAGTGTATATATATATATAATGAACTCTGGGTTTTATTATACAAAGAAATGATAAATTAGAAATAATACATGGTCACAAGTGCACGATTAAGTCAAACACAGTTCACTCCAAGATGGGAGGTTTTTCAGAGTTCTAAAATCTACGTCGAATCTAATTACTAGGTCTGCGGCAGACCTTAATTACCACTCGGCGTGATACACGAAAGCACAAGGGGTTCACTTTTAAAAGCAGGCGGAACCTCTGGCTTATTCAGTCACTTCAGAGGGAAAAAGAAACTAGATTTCTGGTCGACTTGTCGCAGAACTCTGTCTTTTTTTTTTCCAAAACCCCTTTAAGAAAATCAGTCAAGAGGTGGAGGGCTGTCAACTAACCCTCACTTTCGTTGGAACAGACATTTCTCAGCTCATGGCTGAGCACCAATTACGATGGAACAACTCATGGTGCAGTCCATATTCAATCTGTAATTTTTCAATCTGTGAGGACCGCACAGATATTGAATGTTTTAATTTTTTATTTAGATTCTTATTATTTAAAAGATAGCTGAATATAAAGTGTTAAAAAATAATAAAAAGTTTCGATATAGAATTTTACCTCTGAGTAAACCAGTATTAATTAAATTTAGTTTTAAATGTGTAGTGCCACTTTTTTCCTTTTAGTTTTTTTAATTATTTATCTGTAATTATGTTTCAGAATTCTCACCTTCAAAACCATGACTGGTCCTATAGTATTAATGGAAAAGTGACGCAATAGATTTTCCTCTGTTATTTCTCGGAAAACTTGCATTTTTAAGATTCCAGCATTATTAATCAAAAGATTTAGTCCTTTATCACCAACGATTCCTTCCACGATTTTTTTGGCTTTTTCAATTTCATTTGTCTTTTCGATATCTGAAAAAAGTTACAAATCCTTTATGGCATAAAATATTATCATAAAATAATCTAAAATTAGCTGAACTGAAGCTAATCCGAGTTGATAACTATTGAATAACTAATTAACTACTGAATTAAACTTATTATTATTATTATTATTAACTTGACGTTGATTTCCGGTTTTCCAAATATGTCTGAAATCGAAAAAGAAAAATATTAAAGTATCGCAATGAAATAAATGACAAAATATCTTTACGATATACCAGTTTATATATATACCTTTTTTATACCAGTGATTAAAATAATGTATAATTACTTAAGAAACAGTTGTATATTTACATTTAAAAAAAATCACAACATGACGATGAAGGACTATATTTTCATTAGTTTCATTGTATTCATCTGGTCTTTCGTGGAAAGATATTTGGAAAAAAAAAAAAAAAAAAAAAAAAAAAACCTCTTTCTAAATTAGAAAAAAAGGCATAATTGTATTCTAAGTTTGCAAATAAATGTATATAAATAATAATAATTGTATATTGTAGAATATTTTATTGTTATAATTGTATATAATTGTATTTATATAATTACAATAATTTTTTTTATACGTAAGTAGAGCAACTGGTATTCAATAGGCTATCTAATTAAAACCAATATGATTTAATTTTTCGCATATTTTGTTTTTACACAACAAATAAATATTTTTTAATGAATAAATAATTTATTTAATTTAAAAAATCAAATGCTTTATTTAAAAACCAAATGTAATAAAAGTGAACATTATAAACTTAGAATAATGGGATAATTATATGTTAATTAGGCCTGATGGTCGAGTGGCTAGCGCTCTGGCTCTCGGTACTACAGGTATCGGGTTCAAATCCCGGCGTTGCCATGGCTGTTTGTAGTGGTTCGAATCCACTTTAAACCGTAGGTCCCTGTTCTAATAGGATCGTAGAGCGGGGGGTATTGTTACTCCGCGTCTGTGGCTTCAAGTTACACGTGTCCCCTGGGTAGTGCAAAGTAGTAACATCGGTGCAGCCCTTTTGGCATAAAAAGATCACGGTCTATTTGCCAGCTGCATTAGAAAAAAATTATATGTTAATTAGTTGAAACATATCAATAAACATATCTTACACTAAAAGGCAATAAAACCTAAAATGTTTTACTCAATAGATCATGCTGAAAACAACTGAAATAGTTATCATTAAATTGATTTTGTACATATAGGGATAAATAAGTTATAATATAGCTTTCAAAAGCTGGGTATTTTAAAATAAAAATTAATCGCTATATGAATAAATGATATTTAGCAGATTCAGCGTTATTCAGTATGTAATAAAATCTGTATTAAATGGATAAATAAAATGTTGTAACTTACCCATTTTAATTAATACTACTTGTGTTTGCTCTTGTATGCCTCTTTTGACTTCTTCAAGAGCCTAAAATATGATAAAATATTCAACACAAAATGTTATTTTACAAAGCAAGAAAATAAAAATTTTAAAATCTACAGAAAGTTTTTTTTTTTTTTTTTTTTTTTTTTTTTTTTTTTTTTATTAAATCATGCTGATACTACAATAATAGTTAAACAAATTGAAAACAATGATCATTAACAATATATATTGCATTGAACCTATGGGGATTCTTTCATTCGAGGTGCCAGCCAATTGGCGATTGCCAAGAAAGCTGATGGGTCATACTTGTCATAGCCATAGTGTCATACTTGTATACTTATACATACTGTATACTTGTCAGACGTATTACTAGATCGTTTCAATGCTTCCGGTTTGGTTCCGGTTTCAATTCTTTCTAATTTCTTTGTACTAATTTTTGTATCCATCTGCTTCAATTAAGTATTAATTAGTGAATTAATTAAATAATGAATTAATTAGTATTAACTAATAATAATTATTTTATTAATTAATACTAATGAAGCTATTCTGGCAGCCATATTGTTTGTTTCTTAGCGTAGGTTCGTTCTTTACTTTATTCTTCATATTTTATGTAAATTATAATATATAATTGTATATTTATTTACTGCACAGTTATTATTTATTTATTCATTATATTAAATAGCTGTTTATTATTTATTTATTTATTTATATTAAATAGCTGTTTATTAATTTACTTTTAATTAATTTTTAATTAATAGAATGCCTCTAATAATAGTTAATTACATAATCTGGTAGCCATATTTGTGTATTTTTAAAGTAGATTCGTTCTTCGCATTACTTTAATTTTTTCATGTACATTATGATATTAGTAAGATCCTTTTCTTTGCTGGGTACGATCTAGTAACAAGTGTGCAAATGATACACCGGCTTTTTGGCTGTCACCAATTGGCCAGTACCTCCAACGAAAATCTCCAAACCTATTTTAATCAAGAAATTTTGTAGTAGTTCATTTACAATTAAAAAATTGTATAGGCGGACAGTATATATGAGGCGTATTTTTTAACTAATTTTTTTTAATTATGTTCTCTGCAGCGTTTAAATCATCTCTCCGCACATGCGCACTAAATGTCGATATATCGCCTATCCACAAACGCTATTTTAGAAGCAATAATTTGTTCCAATGTTTATTTATATTTATTTAAAATATCTCAGATGATTGAAAATCCCACTGATTTGAAACATGAGCAGTTAGTCGTCTCTAAAATGCGAAAGTTGTGGAAGAGGCCGAAATCCATCAACAGATTTGTGCACTGAGTGAAGTAAATACTTTGAGTGACGAAATGGTGTAGAGCATTTGAAGACGACCATCAAAAAGTTGACGAAACATGGGCATGTACTACAGAAATCAAACTAACAGTTGATACCATAGAAAATGAAGTTCAAGGAATCAATTATAGCTTGAAATATCTTGTACACTATATTTTGTGTTAGGAAAGGAGTTTTGCTGGGAAAGTTGTCTATGTTTTTTCTTCCTCTTCTTCTCCTATCCCCAAAGTCCAGCGGGGCTAGACTAGGCCCATGAATCCAAATACAGGAAGAAAGTCCAAGACCATCAACGGACTGTCAAGGAGATCCTGACATCTGAGCCCCAGGCACGCCAAGATGTGAGATGGTGAAGCCTGCTGAGAGGAGCACTTGGTGCAAGTGTCGAAAGCTTTCAAACCATCTGAGAAAGTCATGGTTCTGAGGTGTCCACTGAGCAAACGGGAGATTGCAGTTTGTCCCTGCCTGTCACAATTAAGTGCCAAAGTACAGCCAGGTCGATGGCCCCGATACCACTGGTGCACTGGGGGAGCAGACCAAATTGTTTTTCCATTTAACTTAGCTTGTGAGTAAATCTCTGTGTAGGTAAGGGGCTCAAGTTGTCTATGTTATACCATGTACCGTATATTACTATGCTAATGCAGACAGATATTATGAAAACCTTGAATAAACTGCATTGCTCAATCCAAAACGTAATATGTACTGGTGTAGAGCATCATTCCGCACATGCTCACTAAATATCGTCATCTATCGGCTATCCACAAACACCATTTTGAAGGGATAACTTGTGTCAATGCTTATTTAAAATACTTTTTTTTCCAATGCAGCTGGCAAACAGACATGGACGTCTTGGATGCCTTAAGGCAAGCGCTGCAGAGACGTTACTCACTTTGCATTACCCAGAGGGTGCGTGTAACTTGAAGATAAGCCACGGACGCGGAGTAACAATGCCCCCGCAACGCTCTACTATCCTATTAGACCGGGACCTACAGTTTAAAGTGGATTCCGAACCACTACACACATCCATGGCACCACCGGGACTCGAACACGAAACCTGTGGTACCGAGCGCCAGAGCGCTAGCCACTCGGCCATTCAGGACCCCTTATTTAAAATATAGCGTGATATGTTCAACAGAGGATCGTTTTTCTTCATGACAATGCTCGTCCACAAGTCGCTGACAGAACCCATTTGGAAACTTGATAGCCCTGCACATAAACCTATGCGATTATCATTTGTTCTTGCTTTTAAAGAAGCTCTTTGGTTATAATATGACAATGCCAAAACGAACGTGTTAGAGTGGTTAAGGAATATGGCGACAAACTTCTATGATGATGAAATTAAAAATAAAAAGGTCGTACTATGTGATAAGTGCTTTAATATAGGTGGGAAGTGAGTAGAAAGATAGATTATGTGTGTAGGCTTTCATGTAAGTCTAAATTCCTTTGTTAGCTCGTCAGTTTGACCCTTGTTAATGCTATATCCAAGCACTACCTGGCTAATAAATATCACTCGTATATTTAAATTGTTATTAAAATATCAAGAAAACTCATTCTCGTTTCACGAATAATTAACGAAAAATTTACATATACGCATATATATATATGTATATATATATATATATATATATACATACATAAATTAATGGCAAATGGGCAATTTACAAGATATATTAATTATACACTAAAATTCCGAAGTATGGTAATAGTTGGGACCAACGAAAATAACTTCAATAGGCATACATATAAATTATTGCACATAAATAAATAACAATAATATAAATAATAGTTATACAAATAAATACATAATTTCGGTACTTACGTATTAACGCCACCGCAGCAGTTGCGCTAATGCGCCAATAAAGAAGCCTGCCAATGCGCCAAAATAGAGACCATGTTAAACTCTATATCGGCCCATTTGCCACCGAAACTGATTGATTACTTTGTTTTTAAATAAAGTGTTTTGAATGTTGAAATTGTTTTGATTTTTAAATAAAGTGTTTTATATATTTTATGATTTGTCGCAAAAATTTTAAGTGTAGATTGGCGGCACTTAAAAACCCGCCAAATCTGTAGCTGCGGTGGCGTTAATACGTAAGTACCAAAATTTTTTTCAATTCGGACGAAGATATATAAGCTTTGCTGCTACTTACTACTTAATTTGCCATACTCCGAAATATGCCATAAATTTATATACATTAAACACGCACGCACATACACAAACACACATATACATATTTTTGTGCATTGTTCAGAAGATGGAAAATAAAGTAGTAAGTAGCAGCAAAATTAAATTATGTTAAAAATTATTGAAGATTAATTGCAGTTTTGTTAAATTTTACTAAATATTTTTCTTCTAAATTTTCGTTTTTATATATCTTAGTCTGTATTGAAATAAATTTATATGTATTTTTATATATTATTTATATTATTATTTATTTATATGTAATAATTTATAAGTATGCGTATTTAAGCGATTTTCGTTGGCCCAATTATTGAGTAAATTCGGAATTTTAGTGTTATTTCACATTACAAATTGCCCCATTTGTCCTTTTTATACAATAAAAGCATTTTACATATTGAACGATTGTAATAGTAATACGAATATTAATTGCGCATGCCTTTAAATTAACTTCAAACAAATAAATGTTTACATATTTAATCGGAATTTTGAAAACTATTTCCTTTGTTTATACTATTTTTAGTAAAGTGACATCTTAATAAAAGCTCATGTTGTATTGTTAATAATTTATGTTTCATCAATAAATCTATAACAAATATAACTATGATTAAAAAATAAAATTTAAGAATGATGTTTTATTTTTTAATTTGATTCTATAAAAAAAAGAAGAAACTAATCAAATCATGTATTAAGCGGTTTGAAGATCAAATTTAAATAAACATCTTAAATTATTTAAAGTTATAGTTATAAATAAACAATTACCTGCGTTCTTTTTTCTCATCTCTTATAGGTAGCAAACACATAGTGAGGTGGCTTAGGTAATCGCAGTAGTTGTTTAACAAATTCAAAACCGATTCCTCGATTTGCTCCAGTTACTAAAACGCTCTACTTCCATGTTTTCTAGCAGAACAACAGTATATCTTTTAAATTTAAGCATAAAAACTTCTGCTTTTTGTTCTTTCAATAGCACTTTCAAACATCTAATCTCTATTTATTTATCAAATTCTTATTCATGCGCTGATAATTTTTGTTATCAGTAAAAGAGAATATCACACAATTTTTTCTGTTTACTTTTTTTTTTTCACATTATCAGTGATTCGATTTAGAAAAAAGAAATAAGGCAAGCGTATAAATTTAAGTTTAAAAATATCATACGGTGATGTTTATATTAAAAAATAATAAATTTATGTGGTTTTAATTTTAACTAAATACCTGGCATCATTTTCAATATTTAAAAGGATTTACAATTGATATATTCTGATATCAAAAAACTTCCTTTTATTTAAAAATCATTTTTGTTTTTCAGACATTTTTTTTTATTTTATTAAATTTATATGCTATTTGATTAGTTTCATGAAATTTAATTAAAATCTCTGTAAATAATTTAAGATTCTTCATGTTAAATAAAAATTTGAGATAAAATTTAAGCAAGTTGTTTTTAGTTTTAAAATCAATTAAAACGTAATTTTTAATATTTATTAATCATATACTTTATATTTATTTTTTAACTTTATAATATTTTACTTTCTTTTACATCCCATATTACCCATCTTTTTTTCGTCCTTTCATGAGTACACGGATTCTTGGGCTTGGTTTAGATGTTGCTGTCTACCAAAGTGGACAAGAAAATAAATTCGTTTGTGAAAGAATAATAATGGACCCAAAACGAGTTTAACGAATTATGTTTACCTATTTCTCATTAATTGTGTAAGATTTTTATTTATTTTAATATTTTTTAAAACTTTTGTATTTGAATTACATTTAATGATTCGTTAAAACAACAATTTCAAAAACATTGATGAGAATTGACCAGAAAAATGCATTACTGGAATATGGGTTCGGTTTGGTTTGCCGCTCTATGGTCATTTTTTGCACCTCTAGGCTAATTAGACCAATACCTACAATTTAACATGGATTTCGAACCATTAACAAACGTCTATGCCACCGCAGGATTCGATTCTGAAGCTTGTGGTACCAAAGGATAGAGCGCTAGCCAATTGGCCCTTAGGCCGATAATTAGTGAAGAGGACATGAGCCAAACTTGTTAGGCTTTAACTCTCTGATTTCATGCATTTAATGCAACTGGATCCTGCGCAGATGACATAGCTCTTGGGATACCTTGGATGTGATTCCCAATGCCACATTTCTTCCAATTACTTTCCGTAGCCTGGATAGCATCATCATTTAATGCAACTGGATCCTGTGCAGATGGCATAGCTATCGGGATACCTTGGATGTGATTCGTAATGCCGCATTTCTTTTAATTGATTTCCGTAGTCTGGATAGCATCCTCATTTAATGCAACTGAATCCTGTGCAGATAACATAGCTCTCGGGATACCTTGAGTGAGATTCCCGATGCTGAATTTTTTAATTGCTTTCTTAGCATGGATACCACCATTTGAATAAAATCTAACCTACGAGTAATATTGTCTTAAAATTACCAGATCCAAACAGCTTTTTTCTATCTGTTGTCCAAACTCATTTATAAATCTTATTGGCTTTCTGCAGAAAATATATCTCTGTAGATGAAATTTATAAATAAGAAAAAAGCTCCCACATTTTCTGAGACTTGAAGACATTACTTTTTAAGTGTTTAACAAGCCCCTAAATCTGCTGTTGTGCTTATATTGAATTTAACATTTTTCAAATTTTAAATCACTTCAATTTTTTAAAATATCTGTTGCAGTTCTTTTGAAAAATTGAAATACAAAAAGATGTGCTTGCACCTATACGGCCCCAGTGTATGAAAATTTATATTCTAGGCTAATTATTTTAAAGAAAACATTTTCTTTAATAAAGGTGTCATATTTTATAATTATATACAGGATAATTCGAAAGATTATAAATACACATTAAGGATTGGTCAGATATACAAATGAAAATTTTATAGAGAAACATATTGGTAGAAGAGTCATATATATATATATATATACTTTAATGGTGCGGAAGGAATAAAAAAATAAAGATAAAAGTATAATTCACAAGAATTTTATTTTTTTTATTAAACAAAGAGTGCATTTACAGAAAAAAATTCATAAAAAATGTATAATATCGCCAAGAATAACAAACTTGCTAATTTAAAAGCTAACTTTTTATGTTACAAATTAAGGATCCCGAAAAATTAAAAAATATATTGTATACTTTGATGTTTTATATCAAGGTTTATATTATTTGCATATATGCTTTTATACTGCTGATGATTTTATATTTGCTGTCTACTAATAGTATATTAAATTCAGTATGAATTATTGATTGCGGCCACAGAATATAAATATTTTCACTAACTTTTAGAGAGAAAAACCATTTAACATTTAACATATAGCATTTAGAGATGTGAATTGAAAAAAATAATTGAAGTTAGAAAGTGTTTTCAGAAGGGAATGACATTTCCATTTCTATCTAGGAATGATCCATGGTGTGTTTCGTTGAGTCGCTTCAGGGTTTCTATTATGGCCGAAATGCTTTCTGTAACTTCTAACATAGCTTGACTGGTTCCCATGTCTGTCTTGACCCATCCAGGGCAAATGTTCACAACCAGAATGCCTTGGTCATTTACAGTACGAGCTATCACTTGCATAGCCATGTTCAAAGCTGCCTGATTAAATAAATATATAATATATAAACATATATATCACAAATATAATGTAAACATAACAAAATTTTAAACATATATATATATACGAGTAAGTTTGAAATCTATACATATACATAAATTTGAATGTAAGTACACATTTGGCAAGAAAACATGATCCTTTCTAACATATTTTTATTTGTTTTATAGGATGATGAACAGCAGCCTCTATATTTGTATAGGCTAATGTCTGTCTGTCTAGATTTGAATATAAGTATACATGGTCCTAAAGAAACATAATCCTTTCGAACATAGTTTGATTTTTTTTATAGGCATCAGCCTATATATTTGGATAGCTAATGTCTGTCTGTCTAGATTTGAATATAAGTATACATGGTCCTAAAGAAACATAATCCTTTCGAACATAGTTCGATTTTTTTTATAGGCATCATCCTATATATTTGTATAGGCTAATGTCTGTCTGTCTAGATTTGAATATAAGTATACATGGTCCTAAAGAAACATAATCCTTTTCGAACATAGTTTGATTTTTTTTTTATAGACATCAGCCTATATATTTGTATAGGCTAATGTCTGTCTGTCTAGATTTGAATATAAGTATACATGGTCCTAAAGAAACATAATCCTTTCTGAACATAGTTTGATTTTTTTTATAGACATCAGCCTATATGTTTGTATAGGCTAATGTCTGTCTGTCTAGATTTGAATATAAGTATACATGGTCCTAAAGAAACATAATCCTTTCAAATATAGTTTGATTTTTTTATAGACATCAGCCTATATATTTGGATAGGACTCACAAGATTGATCAGAATGTCTTGGTCTTTTTTTAGTATAAGCGGCATACTGGCATTTTCACTGGCATAGTTATGTTCAAAGCTGCCTGATTAAATACATATGTAACATATAACAACCATTCACACACACACACACATATGCATAAATTTGAATATGTATATATGATCGTAAAGAAACATGATACTTTCAAACATAGTTTAATCTGTTTTATAGACATCAGCCTTTATATTTGTTCATAAGACTGAAAAATATTTATATCTATTAAATAAATGTTTGTAAAATTTAACAGTAGATTAAAATTAATTCATTACCAATAGAATATAGATGCTCAATCATAACACTGTTTCAAAAATATTTGTTCATTTACAGAACTGCATTATTTTGTAAGAAAGTAAAAATTTTTAATATCATAAAACTTTTCAAAGATAGCTTGTTCCCTTTTATTTTAGAGTTATATTTAAATGTTAATGGTTAAACTAGTTTATATGATCGTTAAGTGGAAGATCTGAATTCAAAATCTTCACCACAAGTTTCTAATTAAAATAATAGTTGCAAATCGATTACTTTTATGGTAGTATTTCCTGCATTTTATAGCAAACTATCTGGTAAATTATTTTCATGCTGTCTATGAAAAATATTTCTATATCATATTCTTAAAATCCAATCAGTATGCATTGTATGAAAAATGAAATTACTAAAGAAATGATAGTGGAATAGAATTAATATTCTTAAAAGTGTGAGAAAATGAATAAATTTTTTTAAGTTGTTTCATATTGAATAAAATTATATTTGAATATATTTTAATGAAAATTTGCCAGGACTTTCATGCAATATCAAGTATCACACGGGATTTTCAAAGTTACCAACTAAGAAATCATTAACATGATTTTAAAACATCATAGAAATAATATATTTAAAACGTATAACAATACAAAAAGAAATAAAAAAAAAAAAAAAAAAAAACTGAAATCTGCTCGGCAAATTTCAACTTGTCCTGTGTGTGAACGTTCGAGAATGAATGAATAAACTCAGGAATATAACAATGTTTAATAATGCAAGAGATATATGAAGCAATTGATTGAATACTATAAGAATGGCCAAATTTAATAGCCAAATGAATATAGCAATGTTGAATAGATCAATAATATGAAGTTCATGAAGAATGAATTGTTCAAGAATCTCTAAAAGAATGTACAAAAGTAAGATAAAAGTAGACGTAAATGAAGAATGAAGTTTTCCAAATTCTACAAGAAACGTTATCACATTTAACAGTCAAGTGAATATACAAAAGTAACACAATTGTAATTCGTAAATGCAGAATGAAGTATTCCAAATTCTCCAAGAAACGTTATCACATTCAATAGCTAAAAGAATATATAGTTTGAATATTCTAGGCATAAATGAAGAATGAAGTATTCTAAATACTATAAGAAGCACTATACAGCTCAATAGGAAAAGGCCAAAAGTGATAAATATGAAACTTCAAAAATAAGGAATTGATCTACAAACTATGAGTACTAATAGTCATTGGATATACAAATGTTTAAAAATCCCAACCCAAAACATGAAAAATGATTCAAAACCATACTACAAAACACTTCAAGCAAAAAGTCTAATTCTCCAGAAAATTCCTGAAGACTAATGTTATTGAGGAATCATTTTAAGAGTTAAAAGGGGCCCAAACTACCATTTTCACCCAAGATTTACAATGGAGTTTTATTTGCTTGACCCTCATTTTCGGATAATGTCACGGACCCTTAACCAGGACAACATCATGTTCAAACACGATAAAAAAAATCAAGAAAATTAACGTACGAATTGAAAAATATATAAAAGGTCTTAAAAACAGGCATTCTATTAATAAATTAACAAATTTTTGGTGATCATTTGAGTTTTGAAATTTTAGTTCTGTACATAAAAATTCTGTAAGATGTTTTGGTCTGGAACAATTAAGATGTATGAAATTAATATTGTATATTCCACCTAGATCGCAGTTGTGAATATCAGTTGAACATAGATAAAATTTGTTTGCGTGGGAGTTGAAATATCCATGCCAAGCCCTACATTAAGTAATGCCGAAATCAGTGATAAAAGCATTTGATATTTTATTTATAATATAGTTCCTTTCCTCAATACGAGTAACACAATTATTTTGTCAAAAAAAGAAGAGTCTTTTGTTGAAGAAATGATTACAATTCGGTGTCAGATCATTTACTGTTAAAAGAAAATACTCCATAGATCACTTTAAAGGCTGACTTACTACTGTGTCCAAAAGATAAGACCAATTTTTGCTTTTTTTTTTCAAAAACTCTTTATTTATTCTTCCAAATTTATTTCATCGCCTTCAAAGTAATCCCCTCCGGACACAATGCACTTAGGCCAATTTTTTCCAAACCTCAATGCCTGCTAAAATTCATTGGCCGGGATGGCCTTCAAAGCCCGCGCCGATTCGTTGAATCTCTTCAATCGACTCAAAACGGTGTCCTCGGTGGTCTTTTGAGTTTAGGAAATAGCCAGACGTCGGACGATGCTAAATACTGGTGAATACGGTGGTTGTGGAACGATATGGTTTAATTTTGGCGAAAAAGTCATGAAGAATCAATGCAGTGGGCGAATAGCTTCACGCAAACGACGCATAATACGTGAGCTTCGTCTGTTGGTGGTCGACCAGAGCGATCTTCGTCTTCAACGCGTTCTCTGCCTTCTTTGAACAATTTTTACCACTTCTAAACATTTCTTTCCGATATAGGAATGCTCACCGAATGCCTTCTGCAACATTCTCTACGTTTCCCAAACGAAATTTAACGCAAGTCCTTGCTCAATTAATTCAGACATTTCAAAAATTGCTGGAATCAGTTTTAGCGTCTCACAAAGCCAAGCGTAACTCAAACACTAATGAATATTTTTGACGTCAAATTTCCATTTAAATTTCACACAGATGTCAAGGACAGTACCAGCGACATAAAAAAAAGAAAAAAAATTGAAATTCTATATGCCCGGGAAATTTAAATTGGAAGTTGGTTTTTCTTTTTGGGCACAGTAGTAACAAAGAATACAAAAATAATTGACGTTGATGGAAAAAATATCAAATGAACAGGCTTATTAATTCGACGAAGGAAAAAAATTTTGGAAAATACATATTTGTCTTCTATCGTTTAAGCTGTAATTGCTTTAATGGAAAAATATTTTCTTTTTTCCAAATACAATTTTTGTTTCAGGATTTTTCTTTTTCTGAAACCAAAAATCTACATTTTTAGAATTTGGTCTATAAATTTCTATCTTGTTTTTATATACTATTTACATTCAAAATTCAATTATATATTTAGCATTAGGATTAAAATCGGATTCGGATAAAATTTACAATCCTCTGATTGATTGGCATAGTTTTCGAGATCATTGTATGATATATTGCTGTTATTATTACCAAAAAATATCTTTAGTTTTACTTATTTTTGTAAAAAATAAGTAGGTAGTTTCATCTATACTGACTTTACTGGTTCTGTATCTATTGTTTCCAACCATTTTGACTGTATTAAATCACTCCGGCAAACTTATGGATCCCAGAGTAGCAGACAGATTAAGCACAGCTGCCCTCGAGATATTCATGCCTGATGTTTTGCGAGCAGCTGATTTCTGCAACAGTGGGAGCATTTCCTGGAAGAAGATTTCAGAAAACATAATATATACATTTACATAATATATATATATATATATCACAAATTGTTAATGGCTATTTAAAGTGCAAAGTTTTAAGAGTCAACCCCGAGGCGATCTCGATCCGAGGGTCTCAGTTTCAACGCGAGAATCAAGCCACGTGTAAAGTCTCGGTCTACATTAGATCCATAACGGCTTCAAGAAGATCGCCACTTTCAGGTTCATGTAAACACTTTAATTTTTATTTACAAGCACTATATATATATATATATATAAATATACAAATAATGAACTATGAGTTATTATACAAAGAAATGATAAATTAGAAATAATATTGATCACAAGTGCACGATTAAGTGACGAGTACAGTTCCCTCGAAGGTGGGAGATTTTTCAGAGTTCTCAAGTCTAAGTTGAATCTAATCGCCTGATCTACTGCTGACTTTAATTATCACATGAGAATAAGAGTCAAGACGAGTCAACCCGAGGATATGCGTCTCAACGCAAGAAACAAGCCACTTGTAACGTCTCGGTCTATATTTGACCTATAACGGCTTTAAGAAGAGGGCCACTTTCAGGTTCATGGGAATACTTTAATTTTTTATTGCAAGCACTGTATATATATATATATACGTATATATATATATATATATAAAAATATATATATACGGACAAAAATGAGCTGGCTATTATACAGAGATATGATAAATTAGAAATAATATTGATCACCAGTGCACGATTAAGTCAAAGTACAGTTCACTCCAAAGTCGGAGTGTTCTCGAGTCTACGTTGAATCTAATTTCCTAGTTTGCGGCAAAACTTAGGTATTATACGGCGTATTAAACGAAACTTTGAAAAACAGCGTGATAACAGAAACTACGGCCTATTCAGTCACGCCGTGTGGAAAAATTCTGTATCGAAACAGAAAAAAAAAACAGTTCTTGTCGAGTCGTAACAGAACTCTTCCCCTTTTTTTGTCCAAAAATCTCCATTTAAGAAAATTCTTCAAGGAGGAATCAGTTATTCTCACTTCTCTTTAAATTTGGCATTTGTCAGCTCATGGTCAATCACCAATCACGTTGGAACAACTCATGGCTTAATCAATATTCAATCTAGAATTGTTTTGACCTGTAATTGTCGCAGAGACATCCACTAGTTTCTTGAGTCTCACTATACATGACACCGAATAACTGCTATCAAAAGAATGAAATGATAGACAAAGAAATGATAAATTAGAAATAAAATTTTATCATAAATGCACGATTAAATCCCGAGCACAGTTCACTCCAAGGTCGGAGATTTTTCAGAGTCTACGCCGAATCTAATTGCCTGGTATACGGCAGACCTTAGTTACCACATGGCGTGATAAACGAAACCACAAGGGATACACTTTTAAAAACAGACAGAAACTAAACTCAGGTTTATTCAGTCACTTCAGAGGAAAAAAAAAACAATACTTCTGAAGAACTCTCTTTTCTTTTTCAAAAATCTCCCTTTAAGAAAATCCGTCACGAAGGAGGGGGGTATCAGAGACCCTCACTTCTCAATGCAGTAGAATTTCTCAGCTCATAGCTGATCACCTAATTACGATGGAATAACTCAGGGTGTAGTCCACAGATAGTAATGATAGACAAAGAAATAATAAATTAGAAATAATATTTTATCACAAGTGCACGATTAAATCACGAGTACAATTCACTCCAAGGTCAGAGATTTCAGAGTTCTCGAGCCTACGACATATCTAATGTACTATTCTGCGGTAGACCTTAATTATCACATGACATGATGCAAAAACCCACGAGGGTCTCACATTGGAAACAGGCGGAATCTCCGGCCTATTCAGTCCCTTGAGAAAAAAATAAAAATAACACTTCTGATCGACTCGTAGCAGAACTTTCTCTTCTTCAAAAATCTTTCTTTTAAGACAATCCGTCAAGAGGGGAAGGGTAACCTTTCCTCATTTCTAATTGGAGTAGCCATTTTTCAGCTCTTTGCCGATCACCAATCACGATGGAACATCTCATGATGTAGTTCATACTTAATCTGTAATTGTTTCGATCTGGGAAGACCGCACAAACATTCAATGTTTTAATGTTTTTATTTGTATTCTTATTATTTAAAGGATAACTGAATATAAAGTGTTAACAAAATAATAAAAATTTTCGATACAGAATTTTACTTCTTCGTAAACAATATTAATTAAATTTATTCTAAATTTGGAGTGCCAATTTTTCTAGTATTTTGTTAATTATGTATAATTATGATTCAGAATTCTCACCTTCAAAACCATGACTGGTCCTATAGTATTAGTGGAAAAGTGACGCAATAGATTTTCTTCTGTTATTTCTCTGAAAACTTGTATTTTTAAGATTCCAGCATTATTAATCAAAAGATTTAGCCCTTTATCACCAACGATTCCTTCCACGATTTTTTTGGCATTTTCAATTTCATTTGTCTTTTCGATATCTGCAAAAAGGTTACAAATCGTTTATGGCATAAAATATTATCATAAAAATAATCTAAAATAAGCTGATTGGCAGTTAACTATTGAATACCTAATAACTATTGAATTACTAATTACTATTATTATTACTAGCTAATCAATTGAAATTAATTACTAAGTTTCTTTACTCTATTATAGAAATAATTAAAACAATAAGCAAAATTACAAATAACAGATTTAAATGAACCGAACTTTTAAAAGGGACCTGATGGTCAGTAATTAGCGGTTTGACTGTCGGCGCCACAGGCTTCAGGTTAGAAACCTAGCAGTGGCTTGGATGTTTCTTAGTGGTTCGATATTATCGTTAAACTGTAAGTTTCTTTCTGATACGACTGTAGAGCATTGGGTGTAAGGCTGATAACTATACACCATAAAAAGAAAACATATATCTGAAATCTGTCAGAGGGTAGACGGTCTTTTTGCCTCCCATGGGGCTGTTGCGCCAATGAAGAAGAAAACTTTTTGCATATGATCGAATAAAAAAAAGAAATGTCGACCTGAAATAAATTACTTACAAAAAATTGCCCACTGATGGTGTGGAAAACTGACAAGCGACCAAGTTGGACGAATTCAAAATGAGCGGCGTCATAGGGTAATGAATGTTAAATAGCCGGTATTTTAATTCCAAAAAAAAAGAATTTAAATTTTTAGTACTTAAAATTTTATATTAACAGTATTAAAAGAAAAATTTCACTAATAACGTTAACTTAATGTTACAATTGAAATAGTTATCAAAATTAAATACATTTTATGAGTACACGATAGATAAATCACAATTTAAATAATAAAAATAATCATCCTGAAAGTACAAAGAATATAGCTTTAAAATGCTGGATATTTTTTTAATTAAAAATTAATCTCTATAAGGATAACTGATATTTAACAGATTCAGCATTATTCTATATACAATAAAAAAAAAAAAATGCTGCAACTTACCCATTTTAATTAATACTACATGGGTTTGTTTATGTGCCTCTTTGACTTCTTCAAGAGCCTAAAAATATGATAAAAATATACAACTAAAATGTATTTTACAAAGCAGGAAATTAAAAAGATTTCAAAAACTACAGGAAGCTTTTTTAAAACGTGCTGATACTACAATAATAGTAGTAAATCCAAATCAAAAACAATGATACTCATATTTTTATTGGTTTGAACCTATGGATATTATTCCATTGGAGGTGCCAGTCAATTGGCGACGAATTGGCGACCAATTGGCAGCGGACACATAAAAAAAAGAAAAATACTTTAAAAAAATATTCCTGCATATATATTTTAAGCCTATAAAGGTTTTCTTTAATTGAAAATGAACTATTCCACTCAAAATTTTCTGATTAAAAATAAGTTCGGGGATTTTTCCATTATAAGCCACGGCTAATTGGCGACCGCCAAGAAAGCCGATGGGTCATTTGCTAAACGTTACTAGGATGTTCCGATGCTTTGTTTTTCTAATTTTTTGGCTAATTTTGTTACCATCTACTTTTCAAGTAAGTATTAATTAGTACATTAGCCACTATTTAATTTATATTAGTTAACTAATGAATTAATTAGCATTAATCTATAATTGTTAATTACATATTCTTGAAGCTATATTGTGTATTTATTAGTGTAGATTTGTTCTTCATTTTATTTGAACTTTTATACACATTATGATATCAGTAAGATCCGTTTCTCGCCAAAAATACGATTTAGTAACAAGAGAAAAAATGACCCATCGACTGTCTTGCTGTCGCCAATGGCTGGCACCTCCAACGAAAGAATCCCCGCCCTATTTTAATCAAGAAATTTTGAAATGGAGTAGATATTATTATCCATTATATATTATATTATAGATATAATACTGTGCCCAAAATGTAAGAACAATTATTTTTTTTCAAAAACTCTTTATTTATTCTTCCAAATTTATTTCCTCGCTTCAAAGTAATCCCTTTCGGACACAATGCACTTATGGCAACTTTTTATCCAATCCTCAAAGCATGCTCAAAAAGTCATCGGCCGGGATGGACGTTGAATTTCTTCAATCGACTCAAGTGTCCCAGGAGTGGCCTTTGAGTTTAGGGAATAGTGGAAGTCACACAGTGTGAAATACAGGGGCTGTGGAACGACATGGGTTTCATTTTTGGCGAAAATATCACGAAGAATCAATGCAGTGTGTGAGCTGGCGCATTCGGTGTTTTCGATACCTATCGAGATTTGACGCGTTTGAGGTTCAAAATGGAATTGACCGATCCTTTGAAATCCAAACATCATCAGTCAAGGTCTCTATTTATCAATCCATTGGTTTGTAAGCACCAAATCTTTAATTTTAGACATGAGCTTTGTCGGTTACGGTGGATGGTCGACCAGAGGGCTCTTCGTCTTCAGACCGTTCTCTGCCTTATTTGAACTGTTTATACTACTTGTAAACATTTCTTTCCGATTTAGGAATGCTCACCGAATGCCTTCCTGTAACATTCTATACGTTTCAAACAAAAAATTTAATGCAAGGTCTTTGCTCCGTTTATTCCGGCATGTCAAAAATCTCCGGAATCAATTTTAGCGTCTCACAAAGCCAAGCGTAAACACTAATGAATATTTTGAGTGAAATTTCACACAGATGTCAAGGACAGTGCCAGCAACCCAAAAGAAAAAAATGAAATTCCATAAGGCCCGGGAATTTTAAATTGAAAATTTGTCTTACTTTGGCATAGTATATATGTATATATATTTATTTGTGGAATATTTCCGAGGATACATTAAGTAGAAAATAGCGAAAATTAAGTACTAAGTTTTAAAACTATTGAAGGTTAATTGCAGATTTTAAAAATATTTTTCTTCTAAATTATTATTATTATTTATTATTTTTATATTCCTAGTCCGAATTTGAAAAAAATACTTTTTTTTATTCATTTACTACTATTAGTTATAATAATATAATTTATTTATATGTAGCCTGTATAAGTGATTTTCGTTGGATCCCATTTATAGAGCAGGATTTTATGTGTGTAGGCTTAATATTTTATCTTGTAAATTGCCCATTTGTCATTTTTTATAGAAGAAAACATTTTTTACCTTATGAATCATTATATTATTATATACGAATAATAATTGTATATGCCTTTTTAAATTAGCTTTAAAAATCCAAAATGTTTACATATTTGCCTTGGAATTTTGAAAACTATTTCTTTTGTTTCCACTATTTTTTAGTTAAGTGTGAAAGCTCTTAACAAGTAATATAAAAATAAATTTTTTTTTAAGTCAATTCCTACTTTTTTCACTATGCAGAAAAGTCCTTTATAAATAATTTTTCATTAATTTTTAAGTTTATCTGGCTTGCATCTGATTGGTAGATATATGCTACTTAAATCTAAAAAAACTAAAATTAATTAATACTCAAATTTAATTACTGAATTAATATTTGAAAAAAACTGTATGAACATCAAAAGAGTGTCATCCCACTACAAGTTTAAAAAATCGTATTTGAACTTTGAGTGGATGAATGAAAAGTATTTTATGAGTGATTAAAAATTTGAACAAGATATATATAGAGAGTGTGAGCTAATAGAAGGAATTGAATAAAAGCCTATGGTGTATCATTAATAATTTTTCATCATTAAATCTAACAAATAGTATGATTAAAAAACTAAAAATTAAAAAGAATGAAGTTTTAGGTTTTATTTTAGATCTATAACAAAAAGAAGAAACTAGTTAAAATATGGTTAAGCGGTTTGTTGCAAGATTAAATTTAAATAATCATGTGTTAAAAATAATCCATCAGTAAATAATGCTAATTTAATTAATAATGTTACATTTTTAAAAGTTACAGTTATAAATAAAACAATTACTCTGTGTTGTTTTATCGTTTCTATAGGTGGCAAACACATAGTGAGGTGGCTTCGTAATTGTAGAAGTTGTTTAACAAATTCTAAGCCAATTCCTCGATTTGCTCCAGTTACTAAAACGCTTTCTACTTCCATTTTTCTTGCAGAATAACAGTATTTTAAATTTACGCATACAAACTTGCTTTTCGTTCTTCAATAACACTTTTCAAATATCTAATCTTCATTTATTTATCAAATTTTTATTCATGCACTGATAATATCTTGTTGTCGATGTGACAGAATATCGCACGCGCTCTCGAAACTATTGTTGTTGCAATAGTATAATAAATAAAATATCAAAATGGACGATTCACTTAAATAGGCGGTTCATTTATATCAATGATTCACTTAAATAAATAGGTTCATTTATATGAATGATTCCTTTAAAAATGGATATTCATTGATATGGAGGAATATAAAAATGTGGATGGTTCATTTTTTTTTTCCATACGATGTAATGTTCTTGATTGGGGTCATTTTCTTTCGTGTTAATATCTGATTCAATGGATTTTTTTTTCTGCTGTTTAATATTCTGTTCACATTATCAGTGGTCAATTTAGAAAAAGAATTAAGGCAAACATATAAAAAATTAACGTTGAAGTGTCATACAGTTCTTTTTAAATTAAAAATAATAAAACCATATGTGGTTCTGAATTTAAATTGAATGCTCTCGCATTATTTTCAATAATTAAAAGTATTTACGATTGAAATATTCCGATATCAAAACTTCATTTATTTAAAATCATTTTTGTTTTACAGACATTTTAATTATTAAATTTATATGGTATATTCTTAGTTTCCTGGAATTTAATGAAAATATAAAAAATTTAAGCGAGTTAATTACAGCTTAAAAATTAATCAAAACGTATTTTTAATATTTTTTAACTCCTATAAAATGTTTTTATAATATATTACTACTTTCTTTCACATCGACATCAATCAATAAAATTATTTTGATTGTGTTCTTAAATTAAAAATGTGGTTCTAAATTTTAGACTAAATACCTTGAATCATTTTAAATAATTAAAAGTATTTATGACTGATATTATGATATCAAAAACTTCATATTAAAAAAACCCTATTTGTTTTACAGACATTTTTTATTTTTATTAGATTTATATGCCATTTGATTAATTTCGTGGAACTTCTTTAAAAATAAAAAACATAGTCGGTAGGATTAGAACTTTACGCGAAAAGTTCCCAATGGGTTTCTATTCCATTGCCTTAACCACTCACCCACGACTACGAATATCTAAATTCCAGTTGAGAAATATAAATCAATATTTTCAAATTTATTTTATGAAAAACTCCGTTATTTTTTCAAGTAGGTTCCAGCATGGAGAACTGGAACTATAGTTCTTACTGTAATTTAATTGTGAATAAAACAAAGCTAAATGCGAATAATGTCGAGCCTCAATCTTCTAATCCGTAATCAGGCTGCCAATTTCTAAAAATTATATGCGTAGTCGGTAAGATTCCATATTAGGCGGAAGATCCCAATAGATTTCTAGTCCAGAGCCTTAACCACCGGCCATGACTACGAATGACAAAATTTTGTTGAGAAATATTAATCAATACTTCCATATTTACTTTATGTAAACAAACGCGTTATTTTAGATAAGGTCCGAAACGAAGGCCTGGAAGTAGAGTTCTTACAATAATTTTATTGTGAGTAAATCAAAAGCTAAATGCGAATATATCGAGCCAGCCAGAATTCAAACCCGGACTCTCCTAATCCGTAGGCAAGCACGTTATTGTTCCGCCACTGACCCACGGAAGTTTGAATGTCTTAGGTACTTTCATT
>BPLR01003387.1:0-23426 GCA_021605095.1 Caerostris extrusa
CACACTGCCGAAGTAATAAATACTCTTCTCTTCTGTACCTTCCTTTAGGAACTTTGTTTGCAAACTCGAGAAATGTGTTGCTAAGAATCGATGGCGGGAAAATGTTCGTGCCATTTTTTTTTTTTTTTTAAATAAAAGAAAAAAAAAAAAAGTGGTCACCGAAGATAATTTATTGCGTCGACTACGAGCTGACACCAGGCTTGCCCGCATTTTGGGTCTTTGATGAATTTCTTTGATTATTTCAACGCCTATAATATTTAATGGATGCTTTGAGCATCGTTTTATATTAGCGGGCTTTTAATGCAGGCGCTGTATGTTAATGGAGTTGAAGATAGGTTTCTGGGGATAGATATAATTCAAAAACTTATCAAAAGCTAGATCCTTGTATTTAGATAACACTAAATTGTACTTATTGAAATTTCTGCATTTGCTGAATCAAGCATTTCTATTTAATAAATAAAACTTATCACTACAAATGCAAGATAAATTACATAATTTTATTATATATTAATAGCAAAGATTCTTTAGTGTTCAAACACATTTGACAGTATGAATTTTCATTCTTAAAAGGTTATTAATTTTCATAATCAACTGTAATTTTGAGTAAATTAATATTACGTTATATAAAATGAAAACATAATACAATTTCTTGCATGCTAGTAATTAATAAATTAATTAGTAAACATATAATGTATCATATGCAGGATTGATATTAAAAAATGCAACTTAGAAGAAAAAATGAAATATACCACTGCACACAATACTGTAGTATTGAAAATAGTACACACTATACTGTCTTCGTACAGCTTATTGAAGAATTTATAGTTATTTATACATATATATTTATATGAATGAAAACCCATACATGTTGAATTTAGTTTTTATTGAATGAAAAAGTTCTTTTTAATTCAATATGATAGCAGGAATGTGATTAGGAAAAAATGAAATCATTATCTTTAGCATCGAAACCCTTTTAAATTAAAACAAAAATATAAGATAAATAATAAATTATAGTAGTATAAGATTAATAAATAATTTACAAACATAAGATCTTTAATTGTGTCGCTCAACTTATTCCTCAAAATTGATATACACTTTTTACATAAATTATTCAAATCGCATCAGCCATTACTTAAAATTACCCACCAAACAAGAAACTTAATCATCTTTTTAATAGAAAACGAGGTTGATTATGGTGCTGTTTACCATTACACTTTCCAACATAAAATGTAAAATAACACAGTTGAAGTCAAATATGTACTATGGTAGCTAGTTTCCAGAAAGAAATAGACTAATTCCAAATGTACAAAACTCTGAAGATAATTATAAATATTTTTAAAAACCTTTACAAATTGCAGTTTTCCGCATGACAGGTTTTAAAGTCTATGCGTTTAAAAACAAACAGCAATTTCATGATCTATTTATCTATAAGAAAAACAAGAGATTCAAACTGTAAATGAAATGTCTCCAGAAGTAAAAAAGAAAAGAAGGCTTCTATCACCCTGAAGCGTTGAGAACATAGCACATAAAGAAAAGATCATGATTGAAAAGCATAGCTTGAAAAGTGAGAAAGACGGTACCAAAATAAAGGAAACCTTTCAGTAAACAATCGAAGCGTGAAGGTTTATCAAAACGTACACTTTTACTAGTTGTTCACCACGCTATTGGGGTTTGCATTCTTGAAAACAAAACAAAAATCAACATTTCCGCTCGGACTATTATGGTTTAAATTATTGATCACTTTGTTCTCCCCGTCTACAAAGCTAGTTTATTATGTAATTTACTACATTCAGTGGTATAAACATTACTTGAAGCGGGTATCAGGAAATTAAATTAGTTCCAAGTAATGGTTAGGTAAAGTTTTGTTCATTTTTTTATTATTATAGTGATGCTTCAGTGGATATTTATTCGAATAGTATTGTAGCACAGGCTATTATTATTCAAACAAATGAACCAGAAAAATTGATGATTTCATTCGCACGTGTAAGTACACCACATTCCACTTTAGTGAAGAAGCAGTATGTCAAACGTTGAATTAGCTTAACCAGCGATTGTGTAACTTTTTTTTTGTTATCATTTATCAAAACATAAGAGTTAAGTGGTTTTCTAGGAGGATTTGGATTATTAAACAAAATCCTGTTGTTGTTACCTATGGCATTATTGGAACTCAATCCATACAAATGTGACCACTTACCATAGAAACAAAGAGGACATATAAACAAATCAAAATTAAAAAGGGAAAAGACCAGACATTCTTAACAAAAATGATCGAAAGGCCTTAAAAACAGTTAAAAATAAATTAAATGTTCTAAGGATAAAATTTAAAAGCTAGAAGCACCATAATAAAAGTCCTTGCTGATCAGGACATGTTTTGTCTTATTCTCCGATAAAGAGTACATAAATCACCATTCTGTTGTAAGTTAAGAGTCCAGTCCCGAGTAAACAAGTAGATGGGGTTTATTCATTTTATCTGTCTTACATAAACACATATAGCACAGTTCACAATCCCTATTTTGGCCAGATGTTCGATCATGTAATAGTGTCCAGTTCTTCTAAAATTGGTTTTTAAATTTTTCCAATCATCCCCCCGCTGTCTCCCAGACATTTCCTTTGGTGTTAGATAATAATTAACTAATATACAATGACTTAATTTCGTCCCGTGTCCTCCTAAAAGAGTCAATAAAATCTGTTGATGAATAATAGGCATTACCTCATTAAAACATTAATTTTAAAAGAAAATGGCAACTACTTAAGATAAATTATATTGTAAAACATTTTTATGTAAATGGAATCAATCATATTTCGCTAAAAATGAATTTCATATATTATGTATCATTCAAAAGCATCCGAGTTGTTTCCTAACTAGAATCTGATAATTATTTCTGGGACGAAGCCAGTTTAACTACACGATACCTCAAACATTATTTAAAAGAAAATATTATTTGACAGTGAATTGATAGTAGATCTTAACTTAATCTTCCAATTAGATTTACATTGTAGTGGGAAGTCAACACGCGAAACGGTTATAAACAATTTTAATTTAACATAAATCTAAAAGCGCTTTAATACTTAAATAATGTTCAAAAATACAGTTTAACCTGATTTAACTAATATTTCGGCAATGTTTTAAATATGAACCTAAAATTTCATCTAAGAATGAAGAAATGCAGACAATCTTTTTGAATCTGATCTTCGATTTGAATACATTTGAACAGTATATTAATATAAATTTATTGTTTCTGTATTTATTGAAACGAGGGCAATATTTATTATATAATATAGAAATTTCAGACAATGGATATACATAATTTGCACAAACTATTTCTTTAATAAGCTTAAGTTAAAATAAAAATTTACTTAAATATATAAAGCAATATAGCAGTGCATCCATACAATATTCAACAAATTATACCAAGCAACAACTTGTTATTTTTCTTTGGAATTCTCAGAAAAAGAAGGAGAAGACGAAAATGCGGCTCATAAACAGTTTGAAAATATATATTTAACTAGCATTCACACAATACAACACGACCACAAACTAGTGGTATCATTAGAAGTATAAATAATTGCCGTAAAATAACACGTATATCATTTTTCCAAACAATTCTCGAAGTAAAAGTTTGTTACACACAAGTTTAGTGTAGAGAGATAGGATGTACCATCTCTGTCAACGGGAAAATAACAAAAGACTAACGAGAGTTATGACCCACAATAAATTGAACGCAACACCGTCAAAATAATTCTTAATAAAACAGGAATTTCAGGATCTTCCATCGAGATTATATTTCCGGGAGAATGGTGGTGGTAAGAAATTTCCAAAGAAATGGGAAAGTTTGAGGGAAGGAGGGGCACAAAGGAGAAATGCGGCAGAAAAAAACACACTAATAACTAAATAAAGACAATTCTATAGCCTCAGTACCAGAAAAAAAGCTATTTCTATACGTGTATTTTTTAAAAATAACTGGTAGCATTGTGGATCACTGATGGCTTATTTAGTGATTTCTAAAAACATAACGATTTATAAATTAAATTGCCTATATTTTATAACCATACAACAATTAAGATATATTGATCGATCATTTTACATAATCTATCCATATAACAAATAAAATGTATATAAAATTTACAAAAATAAATAGAAATACAGTAGAACCTCTGTAAGTCGAACTTCAAGGGGAGACGCCACATAATTCGAGTTATAGAGTTTTCGACCAATGGAGGATTTCGACCTACGCGGATTTTGTAAGGAAATATTTGACCTGTAGAGGTTTAGATTCTTTTTAACTTATTTTGAGTTCATAATTAAATAAAAATTCAAGTTACAGAGGTAATAAACATGTTTATTTGCAACCTAGAAGTTATATTATGTACTACAATAAAAAATCAAAATAATTCCGGAAATAATTTCAAATGATCGAGTTGTAAAAATCAAACATTGCTAATGTTCGAGATACAGAGGTCCAATTTTTGTTTTTCGAGTTACAGAGAAAAATATATACCAAAATGGCTTGTGGGGATTGAATAATTATTTCGACATATAGAGGGTTGAAATTTCGAGTAATGGAGGTTTTGGGGCTTGAAGGAAGGGAACAAACATTTATTTTTGAGTTTTGGAGGTTTTCGACTTATCGAGGTTCTATTGTAACTAAAAAAATCCTATGGGATATAAAAGAAGCATAATGCCACTGCTCTTAAATATTTATGAAGAAACTTTTATATTAATTTTAACAACAGACAAGCATTATTGCTATCGCAAGAAAAAAGAAATTTCCATAAATTACAATGTTATTAAATCTCTTCAGAAATTTGAATCGTAGATAAATACATTTATCTCGATTTTTGTTACTATTTGTTTGAGTCTCATTTAAACACAAAGAAAGCTAAAGGCGAATTCATCAGACAGAGCTTTTCTATACATTAAATGCAGTATCACATTTCTGGTAAAAGATACATGGCCTTCCAAGTTCACAAAAAGGACGAGTTACGGTCTGTTGTTTGAGTTTCTTGTTCCATTTGCTTTTTTACTCTTTCACAAATTCCCTCCCCATTCTAAGCTGAGATTCTTAAACGCCATTGTAAAAACGTTGCAGAAATCCGACTATAAGGGAATGCAGCCAAAATTTCATTACGGTATTCTGCTTTCTGGCTTTAACTGGTCCAAAGGGAAATCACGATAAAAGAGCGAAACTGAAATAATGCTAATTCTTCGTGTATACTTTCACAGATCTGCGACTTTTCAATTTCAAATAAAAAGTCGTGTTAACAGAGTTCTTTCTCAACATGAATGCAGAAAATAATCATGATTAATGATTACCGAAAGATAAAGATTATAAATGAGGAATTTTAAAATTAATCTAACAGCTTTTATAACTTGATGTGGCTATTTATGAAAAAGTTACTTTTCGTTTCAAAATTTTAATTAGTTTTAATAATGATAACAATAATAAAGTCAATAGTGTACAAATTAAAAAAATATTTCTTTTAATTACATTAATTACAACTGATTGTTTGTAGTTCGTTACTATTAAAATTAAGCTTAGTTCTCAAATAAGCAGCCTGATGGCCAATTGACTAGCCCTCTGGCATCATATGCATCAAGCTCGAATCCTAGCGGTGGTATGGATGTTTGTTAATGGTTTGGAATCCACGTTAAACTGTAGGTCCCAGTCTAATTAGCCTAAAGTGTGAAAAAAAAAAAAAAAAAAAAAAAAAACGACAGACAGTAGGGCGACAAACCAAATCTCAAATAAATCAAATGATTATAATTAATTTTAGCCTTCTATAAAAGATGAAAAAAGTATTATTTGATAAGTGGAAAAAAAAAAAGAACAAAAAATTATATAAGAAGTTTAATATTATTTAAATAAATCTTTTGTCAATTAGTTTCAAGCTATAAAATATCATTCGAAATAGTATTTTAACTAGAAGCTATATTCCACTTCCGCAAGCATTTACACCTAAATAAAAATGCTTAATTTCTTTTTTTTCCAATTCCATTACACAGCAATGATCCTTGACAAGGAAGTTAAGACTAATCGGGAATGAATATAAAAAATAATTACGTCTTTAACAATGGTGTACATCAGAGATGGGTAAAGCCAAATTAAAACTAATAATAAAACTAATAAATAAAACTAAATGGTGAGAACTAGAGAGTAAAAAAACGAAGTGAAGAAATTAGAACTCATTTCCGGCTTCATAATGGAAAACATTTAAAACCATGGAAAAAGAAACGTTGCAATTTACCCTCACTTGTGGCTGAGCAAAAGAGCTTAGAGGACAAGATTATATTATCAATATATGGTACTCAAAAATACAAGGTATCCGTGTATTCAAAAATTAATTACGCCTTTTTCTTTAACAATGGTGTATATCATAGAAGGGTACAGCAAAATAAGAGTAATACTAATAAATAAAACTAAATGGCGAGATTAAACAGTAAAAACGAAATGAAGAAATTTGAACTCATTTCCGACTTCAATAATGGAAAGACATTTAAAAATCATGGAGAGACAATCGTTGCAGCTTATCCTCACTTGTGCCAAAAACTCACTTGTAGTCAAAAACACAGCATATTCGTCTATTCAAAAATTAATTTCGTCTTTTTCTTTAACAATCACAAAAAGGTAAAGCAAAAATAATACTAATAAATAAACTAAATGGCGAGAATTTGACAGTAAAAAACGAAATGAAGAAATTGAAACTCATTTCCGGCTTCATAATGGAAAGACATTTAAAACCATGGAAAGAGAAACGCTCGCTTGCGCAGGAGCAAAAGATCTTAGAGGACAAGAGATTATATCATCAAAAATAAATGGGAAGTGAGCACGAACTTCGTCAATATAGGGTAGTCAAAAATACAGGGTCTATTCAAATTCGGTTGGATGGAATTTTCAATTGTCAGCATTTTGGTGTCGGTACTGAATTGGAAAATTGAATTCCCCCTACACTGGGGGAACTTCTCATTTAAAATAATAAGAAGGAGGAATTTCCCCGTTTGTATATTCCCAAATATTTGCTTCACCGCATGCTGCACTGAGGTCTCGGACGGAATTAAATCCTTTTAAGAATTGCGAAGTATACATAATAAATGTCGGGCTCAACTATGATAAATGTGCATTCTTAAGCTTCTACAATTGTTTTCTGTGATGAATTTCAGCATAGTTTGTTTTTTAAAAAATGCGAGTACATGCATTTCTAAATTCTTACGTCAGAGCAAATGTTTCTTGTTATAACTTGATTTTATGTTGAAAAATAAATGAGTCTTAGAATAATAACAGTTTTAAACTTGAAGATTTAATTCATAATTATTTCTTATATAACATAATATATTATTTTAATTGATAGTTATATATAGCAGATACTACAAAAATTAAAGCTGTAGTGTGCAGTTGGGCAAGTAGATTGTAACTGGGTGTGGTTGGGTTGAGATACTTGAGGCACAAGTTTGACAACTCATGACTTTATTTGCACAAGCATAAACACCACATAAATACAATTAGAGATATACAATATTTAACACATTTAAAGACAGATAATTATAAATTCGTGGTAGACCTTTTACTTCTAAGCCGAAAACCTGAAACTCGGATATACGCAGGGTGCGCGAAATATACTTCCATTCCGGGTAAGAGTCTGTAAGCCAACTGAACATTTCTCCTGAATGCCACAGGAGGAGCTCTTTCCAGTGGGTAGCAGGAAGCATGGTTACAAAGCTGCTATTAGTGATATCGAGGAATGCAATGGACTGTGTTAAAAATAAATAAAACGTTTTATTTTTAAAGTAAATATAAAATAAATTCGATGAAATTACCCAACTTGTAACTAAATGAACTACACAGATTTTGCAAGAACGTTTGTAGCGTCGAATTTTCCCAGCTGAAGTTCACAATATAGTGCGAAAAGAAACAAAACAAAACAAAAAATGAATGAGAGCTATATCTATGTTAAAAATGTTACATTAGTGACGAAAACGAACTGTTTAAAAAATATCTTAAAGCGCTAATAATTTGTGATTTAAAGGTGCCTAAAGCCAACATTTTGAATGGGTATGAAGGTATTTGAGACAGAGCATGCGATAATTCAATGATCTTTTCCTTTAATTATTGAAATATATGAAGTGCTGAATAATATTTAATTGTTAACATGAACAATCAGTTAATTTTTAAAATTTCCTAAAGAAAAACACGATTACGTGCATTGTTACGAATGGGAAAAAAAAAAAAAAAAAAAGAACCGTTTAAAAATATCTCAAAGCGATAACAATTTGTGATTTAAAGATGCCTAAAAACAAAATTTTGAATGGGTATGAAGGTATATGATCCAGAGCATGTGACAATTTAATGATCTTTTCTTTTTATTATTTAAATATATGAAGTGCAGAATATTTATTTATTAACAAGGGCATTCAGTTTAATATTTAAAATATCCAAAAACAGGATTGTATACACTGTTACGGATATTTTCCACTAATGTTTAGTGTAACATTTCGATTTTTTTTTTTTTTACTACAAGTTAATCTTTAGCTTTGTCTGTCACGTTTTTCTGCCTTTTCCTAGAAAATAATTGTATTTTTTTAAATTTGAAATTTCTTTAATAATTTATGCCAAAAGTAATTCCTTTTGACTCGCATTTATGTTTCAAAAAATATATGAAATAAAAGAAGCAAAGCAGACAAAAACAAAGAAAGCAATGCACATACAGATACAACTTTCAAGCAATAAGCATGACATATATTAAGCTCTATTGGCACAAAAAAGAAAGCTCAAGCATTTTTAACTAAGGGACAGAAAGTTTTTAAGGGGAAAGTCGTTTAGATTGCCCTTCGGATCTTGTATAAAATATGATCTTGATAAATTTATTCGAAGAAGGAAACTTCACAAAAACTTAAAAAAAAAAAAACAAAAAAAAAATAATAATAATAGTAATAATAATAAAACTTACCTTTCATTGGATTGGAGTCTGCATTTGCAAGCATCGAAATTTTTCAATATTATTATATTTATATAATCAATATTCTTAAAGGAGTATTCAAATGTCAATATTAATGAAAGCCAATATGTACGTTGAAAAAATCATTATAATCATAAAACTCAAAACTGATGAACATTAACATCGACGTGTAACATAATTAACAAAACAAATATATACTTCTATAGAAAAAAGGCTTGTTATATCATAAGAGAAATAAGTTTTGTTTAAATAAAATTTGTAATGATTTTAAATGTTTGACTATACAGTTTAAAGAATTTAAAAAATTAAATCATGTGATTTTATTTTTTATCTAAAAATGTTTTAAACTATTAGCAGGTAAACAGTTAAAATAGTAAGAGGTTGACAAACTTTTAAGGCAAACTTAATTGCTACCCTTTTTTTTTTAAAACCGCGTACTATTTCTTGATACTGTAAAAATTAGTTTCTGTAAGTGGATATTTTCCAATTTCTTTAAAAATGACTTTTATTACACGTACGTTTTTTATATATATCGGGATACTAAATATTTAATCATCAGAATCCTATTTGAAAACAATAGTTTATTGTTCAACAAGAAAGCAGGTGGTATTGTATAGTGAAAGTGCTAAATATTTAATCATCAGAATCCTTTTTGAAAACAATAGTTTATTGTTAAACAAGAAAGTTGGTGGTAATGTATATTGAAAGTGCTAAATATTTAATCATCAGAATCCTTTTTGAAAACAATAGTTTATTGTTAAACAAGAAAGTTTGGTAATGTATATTGAAAGTACTAAACATTTAATCATCAGAATCTCTTTTGAAAACAATAGTTTATTGTTAAACAAGAAAGTAGTATTTAGTAATACGGGAAAAGAGTTTTTAGAATTTTCGTTTTTTATTACTAAAGGTTAAGAATTAAACTTACCTGAAGCCTTAAGAAAATGGTAAATCCACAAATTTTTTTATTCATAAAACTTTTAAAAAATATATATTCACAAAATTAATAAATTAAATCACGTAGCAAATTATTTCCTTCTTCAAATAAATTACTTTTTCAATAATGAAACTTCCTTTTATGAACAATTGTTTCAAACGCACCAAGCGTAATCTTGACATTCACTTTATAAATAATGATATATTAATATAACATCTATAAACTTACTTATCTTTGTAAAACGCAATCAGCTACATCTTGAAACATCACTTCGCCAAGCAAAAGAGAGCGAACTAGATAAATGTATATGTATATAAAAAAAAAGAAACATTTACCGGTAGAAATTAAGCCTCAAATATTTTAGCCGTCTGAATATTCCTTAAATTTGTCTTATTTTCCAACTCTTTGAATAAAACTTTCTATGTCAATAAAGTATCCATAGCAAAATAGAAGCTACTTACTTTATGTTTACAAATCGTTGGCGACTCAGTAACAATCTTCAATAATATCGCAAAGATAATAATTTCCCTTATTGAAGATTTGCAACATCTCAAAATACTATATTAAACATCAGACATTAATCAATGCGAAAACATAATCAGAAACAACCATATAATGTGAAATATCATATGATTTAACATACCACTGCAGTTTGCCATTGATTAATATCGTTTAGTTACGAAATCTTAGGTTGAATCAGATAGTTTTTAACAGAAACTGTTGGAATTTATGTGAAATTCTAATGTTGAGCATATTTATAAATAAAATGAAGGAGAGCAATGTCTAATTTATCAGACCTTACAAATCTTGTAAAATTCAGACAGTAGATTGAACTCAAATAATTTTTATCATCAATTGTATTTTTGGTATGTATTCAAGATATTTAGGAAATACATAATACAACTTAGCAAATACACTTGTACCAGAACAAAGTCATTTATATCCATTAATAGATCCCAACAAAATACTTCAGTGAGTTTTGGATTCCAACATTCAGATTGTTAGTACAGAAGGAACACAATCTAATATACACATGTATACAAAACAGAAAAGGTCTGAATCCTTTTCTTTTTCAACGATATATCGCCAAGATCATTTTGGGGATACATTTAAGACACTTATAAGACGCAATGTACTTCAGTGAAATTTGGATTTCAACATTCAGATTGTTAGCTTTGGAGGAACACCATCATGTACCCAAAAGGAACACACCACATGTATACAAAACTAAAAGGAACTGAATCCTTTTCCTATTCTACGATATATCGCCAAGATCTTTTTAGGGACACATTTAAGATACTGATAAGATGCAACATAAAAGACATATCATCTATAACTCATTTTGAATCCATACAGGCAAATAAAATGAATAAAGAAAAACATGATTCCCTAGCAAATTATTTTGTTCAACATTTCTTTTTTCAAGAAGGAATTGACTTGTATATTTATTGATTTGCAGTAAATTAACTGATGATCTGAATAATTTTAACAAAGTGAGTGGTATTTGAAAGATTCAAAATATTAAATTAATGTGTATATATTTACTAATAGCAATTAACAAAACAGTTCTTACATCTGTTTTGTCCTATGCAAAACTTTACTAAGGCATAGCTTGAAATCACCTTAATAAATAGAAAATATTTCAAAATTAGACTTTATTTTCGAACTTGGCATGCTTCTAGTACAGGTATACTATAATCTTTTTCTAAGTTATTCCTACTTAACACTTAATTATGCAGCAGCTCTAATAAAATACTTGCTTAAATTTAATTTCGATGAGTAGGTTTGATGTTTTTAAATCCAAAATGGTATTCCGCAACTGATACGACTGTTGCAGTTGCAATATACAATAATTATGAGTAACAAAAAATTTAAACTTAGCCGATAAGAATGGCTTAAGACAATATTTTCTTTGCCATAACAATATATACTCTATTTATATTTGAAATATTTTGGAATTGAAGAATTTCATCATATCGAATTTCAGGTAGAGTTAAAAAAATCAGGATGAGTCAGAAAGGATGAATAATTTACGTAAGGGATTTGTGATACGTAATTCTAGGAAAAAGGTAAATTTTTTTCTGTGAATTTCAAGGAAGAAATGTAGAAACATCAAAATCTACACCAGACCTACTTGTATATGCAAGTATATGTGCATAAATTCGAAAATGTAAACCAAAAATAGTAGTCAAATGAATGCTCTATTGTAAAAAAATAAAAATGTCTGCCAAATTTCCTGTTTTCTTAAAGTACCTATGCATGTTAGCTTCGGATGAATTGGACATATACACACATTTCATATATGTATTTTATATACACAGAAATATGTGTCTGTACTGATTGTATACAGATTGAACCAAAAAAAGAAATCAAATCAAGAAATATTGGCTAATTAAATATATAAGAATAATCTAAAGAATTTTCTTTGTGCCAAAATAAAATAAAAAAATAATACAGGAATGTATTTTTACAAGAATAAAATAAAGTTAAATTATTTAAAAATTAAATAAATTAACTAATATTATTAAATTATTAAAAATACATTCCTCTATTATCTATGCCAAAATAAAAATGAATAAAAGTGATAAAGTTTTTTTTTGTTATATTATTATACCGTGCGATTATATTTAAGTAATTATTCGAACACAGTTTTTCTTTTGTTTTGAAATTAATTGTTTAATTGCTTATTAGTGGTAATAAGAAATTGATTATATATAACAATTAACACAACAGTTCTTATGCTTATATTGTCCAATGCAATATATCACCTTGTTAAATAGAAAATATTTCAAAATTTGATTTCATTTTCAAACTTGGCATGTTTCTAGTAGAGGTATACTATAACCTGTTCCTCAGTTCGTCCTACTAACACTTAATTATGCAGCAGCTCTAATAAAATACTTGTTTAAATTTAATTTCGATGAGGAGGTTTAATGGCTTTAAATCCAAAATGGTATTTTGAAACTGGTACTGCCGTTGCCGATGCAGTATATATTAATTATGACAAAAATTTTAACTTAGCCAATAAGTATGACCAAAATTTAATGCAATTTGTTGCATTGATGCTTAAAATTATGAATTGATTCATTAGCTGATTGCACTTCAATTAATAAAAATCAAACTTTGTCAGAAAATACATCATAAGATTTTATTTAATATTTATCTTAGTAAATGTAATGCAGGCACAATTTAAAATGTATTAAAAGAGTTTTAACACATGTTTATTTTCAACCATACGCTACATTAAGATTATTTCTACATTTTGCTAACATTCTGGAAAAATAACACTGTATACTATTTAAAGAATTTTTATAGGGCTTTAATTTTTTCTTTTCGTAAAATCATGTTATATATATATATATATAAAAAAAGTAATTAAGTAAGTAAAATAAAAATTAAGTTCCATTTTATAACTTTCACTAAATTAGTACAAAGAAAAAAATAACAACTAATAGTAAATCTCTATCCTATGCATCAGATTATATAGAAAATCATACATATTTTTATCCTAAGAACAAATATTTTCTAAACCAATATTGTTAACGATATTTACATATTTAAAGAAAACAATTGCTTTTTCAAGTTTATGAGAATTGTGTCTTAAATTTATGTAAACCAAAATAATAAAATAAAAATAGATCAATTTATTTAAAGTACTAACAACTGGGGTATTTTATTTCTCCTTTTTTTTTTTTTTTTTCTCCCCCTCAAGCAGGTAAAAATATTTTATCAACAATATCAGAAAATTCATTTTTTTGTAAACATTTACTCAATTTTTCATTACAATAGAATATAAATAAAAATAAAATAACAAATTGAAGATTTTGAAATATTAATCTCTTACCAAAAACTAGAAGATAAAAATCTCGTTTTATTTAACTTGGCAAAATATAGTTGAACAATTCTAATCCAAATAAAATTTATATTCGTTTTGTTCTCTTAAAATGGTAAAAACAAAAGAAAATTAGAATTAAATTAATTTTTAACCCAAATACTAACCCCCCTTTTCTTCTGAGTACATATTTTTTCTAATTTTTTTAAAAGCTTATTTCCACTTCAGTTATTTTTTTTCACTGCCTCGAGATTTAATAGAAATCAATCATGCATGAAATTAGCGAGAAAATTGCAACTCTTTTGCCATGTGAATGCAGCATTTATTTAGCAAGGATCTCTTCAAATATTCTTATTGTTGTTAGTGCAATTTCCACATTTTATTATCGGCTTTTATTTTAGCAGAATCATTATAAAGTAACAGAATTAACTATATAAAGGCATAAAAAAAAATTATTTTAACTATGCCAGGATTTAAAAATATCACCCTGCATTTATTTAGCAAGGATCTCTTCAAATATTCTTATTGTTGTTAGTGCAATTTCCACATTTTATTATCGGCTTTTTATTTTAGCAGAATCATTATAAAGTAACAGAATTAACTATATAAAGGCATAAAAAAAAAAAATTATTTTAACTATGCCAGGATTTAAAAATATCACCCTTTTTTTTTTAGCTAAGAATTATATTATTAAAGTAAACTAACATGAATAAATTGTTATAATACAATTTTAAATTCGTTTAAGTCTACAAATTATAAGTTTTAATGAAAATAAAACAAAATAAACTAATTTTTTTTTTTTTAAAGATTTATAGAAGAATTTATTCTTTATTTTAAAACTTTCAAATAGATTTTTCAAAAGAGAAATATGCCCAGCCAATCAAATTACCAATGATTCTTATATTTGACCTTTATTACATATTAACTTGCTTATACGTGAACTTTATTACATATTAACTTGCTTATGCTTGAATTTTATTAACTTGTTTATGCTTGAATTTTATTAACTTGCTTATGCTTGAATTTTATTAACTTGTTTATGCTTGAATTTTATTAACTTGTTTATGCTTGAATTTTATTAACTTGTTTATGCTTGAATTTTATTAACTTGCTTATGCTTGAATTTTATTAACTTGTTTATGCTTGAATTTTATTAACTTGTTTATGCTTGAATTTTATTAACTTGCTTATGCTTGAATTTTATTAACTTGCTTATGTTTGAATTTTATTAACTTGCTTATACTTGAATTTTATTAACTTGTTTATGCTTGAATTTTATTAACTTGCTTATGCTTGAATTTTATTAACTTGCTTATGCTTGAATTTTATTAACTTGCTTATGCTTGAATTTTATTAACTTGTTTATGCTCGAATTTTATTAACTTGCTTATGCTTGAATTTTATTAACTTGCTTATGCTTGAATTTTATTAACTTGTTTATGCTTGAATTTTATTAACTTGTTTATGCTTGAATTTTATTAACTTGTTTATGCTTGAATTTTATTAACTTGCTTATGCTTGAATTTTATTAACTTGCTTATGTTTGAATTTTATTAACTTGCTTATACTTGAAGTTTACTACATATTAACTTGCTTATACTTGAACTTTATTACTTTTAGATTACTTCATACCTAACGCAATTGAAATGGTTTATTTAATAAAATCTTATGGTTTTATGAGTTGAATAAATCACAAATCTCATAAACTCATTTAGCACAACGCGATACAAGATACAATTAAGAATTAACAATTGTGTTTAAAGTATTATAAAGGAATCTATTATGAATACAGAAAGAATAAAAATTAAATAATTATGTTTGTACGTTATACACTGCGAAAGCCATGGCGAAATTTTGAAGCAAATTTAAACACACATAAAATGTTTAATCAAACCCATAGATAGACGATTTACTTAAGAAAATAGCATACATAATAAGCATATGTAACTATAAACAATTACATATACGTATTGACATAAGATAAAATTATTATTTTAAATATTATCTAACATTATTTTAAAAAAAATAATATATATCTTAAACCCTAAGCACAAATTTGACAGGAAAACAAGACACACAAAACAGCCGAAAACTGCACGCTCTCGAATAATTTTATTCAAGAGTTAGAAGGTGGATTCAAACTGAGGCGTCAAAGTAAGCAACTTGCCTAACCAATCAGAAACATTCGCATTTTTTAACGCCAGTATTTCTAATGGTCGAAAGATTGCTTCAGACACTGAAACGCCTTAAGCCGCATTTACACCAAGGCGCCAAGCGGCACGGCCTGAAACGTCGACCAATCAGAAACATTCGCGTTTAACGCCAGTATTTCTAATAGTCGAAAGTTTACTTCAGACACTTGAACGCCTTAAGCCGCATTTACACCAAGGCGCTGAGCGGCAAGGCCTGAAACCTCGACCAAACAAACATTCGCGTTTTAACGCCAGTATTTCTAATGGTCGAAAGCTTTGCTTCAGACACTTGAACGCCTTAAGCCGCATTTACATCAAGGCGCTGAGCGTCAAGCATATAAAACGTCAACCAGACGCGCTGGGGCTTGTGATTGGTCAATGCTTCAGGCCACGCCCCCTCAACGCCTTGGTGTGAATACGGTTTTAGAAGAAATCCAGCTTGAGAATTTGAGAAATCCAATGGGGCAATTAAACGAACTTTCCCTGGGTTTAAAAAAGCCGAAGGCAAAAAAGAGTATTCTGCCATTATTTGGGGTTAAGATTTTTTTTTTTTTTATGCCTATGTGCAGAAAATTTTAAAAACAATACCTTAGTATCCATATATCTTGACGCAAAAATATTAACCCCGTCAATATGAGGGGAAAAGGACAGCAAAACGCTTACCTGTAAAAGAAGAAAAATCAATGTAGTACAATATATTAACATTTAAAGCAAAAACATTTTTAATCGCCAAATATAGTAAAAGCAATTTAAATTCATCGTAAAATGTACCAGCCCCGATTAATGTAAACGGTTTAGAAACTGCGTTAGAAAAATTTTTAAAACATTCGGATATTCGTCTTTACATTAGAACTTTTGAAAAATTTATCAACTGAATTCATTACATTGACGTTCGTTAAGTCGGACTTTCAATGCAGCCTATATTTTTCTACAAAATTTACAGCCTACAAAAAATTACTTATAATTTTTTTTTTCCACCTTTTGTAACGATGTATAAGTGAGAGTGCTGTATTTCTAAAATGCTCCCCCCCCACACACAAGCAATAATAATAATAATAATAATAATAATTATATATTATTTAACTAAATAAATGCAGAAAATAAATATATTTACATAGTACCAAAGATTTTATCAATGTACTTGATAAATTTATAATATTAAATGTAGGGTTCAATCGTAACTGGATTATTGGTTTAAATTATTAGGTCAATAAGATTTATAGCATTTTTTTTTTATTAGATACATTGAATTCTATAAGGTACACAGACAAAAAAAAAAAAAAAAAAAACGTGATTTTTAAAAAAATTTCATAGTTGCTAATGCAAAAGATTTAAATATATATTCTTGTTCTTTTTTTTTTTTATATATATCATATTATGTACTATAATTAAAGAAATAATAATATTTTATTTTTTAATTATTTGTGTTTTTATATTTATACTAATATTATTTATATTTTGAAATACCTTATTTTCTTTAAAAATCCAATACTTTGTGAAGGAATATGACACTACAAACTTCTATGCAATAGTAAGCATTTGCGATGGCGCCAAAAAGAATTTAAAATGTCTGTGTTGACTGAAAGAAATGCGCCAAACTCAAAACTGTCTGTATCAACTCATCGGTTTTCTTGTCCAACGAACTGCATCATCTGGTTGATAAATATAGTTATGCATATTTTCATTTCTACTAGGGGCCCACTAAAGAAAAAAATAATAAGAAAAAAAGCTCTTCTACAGAAGTTTTAAAAACTTTTTCTGTTTCAAAGAACTCACAACTCGAAAGCAATCAATAAAATCCACTTCTCTAGATAAACTCAGTGGTATCTTGTTTCTTTCAGAACACTTTCTGGAATTACGAATAAAACTTTCTACAGTCTTCCTCGTTACTTTCACGAACTTTTGCTAAAGTATTTCAGTCACAAACGTGAGCTTAAATAAATATTTAAATCGCATGAACACGAAGAGAGAATACGCATATACTCCTTTTTAATGTTAAAAAGTTAAATTAATAAGACCTTATAAGAAAATAAACTTTTTTTTTTTTTTTTTCACATAACAACATAGTATGATTTCATGATTTTTACCCAAGATGTCAATAAAATATCTATATTATTACAAAAAATGATGAATCTATCGATATTAATATCTTCAATAAAAAATCCAACTTTCTAGAGTCTTTCTCGTTACTTTCATGGACTAAATCGTATGAACACGACGCGAGTATACGTATATATATTCCTTTATTTTAAAAAGACAAATTAATCAAACCTTAGAAGAAAAAAAAACTTTTTCTTTCATATAACAATATAGTATATAATACGATTTTCATCATTTTTACCAAAGATGTGAATAAAATAACTATATTTTTGTAATAATGTAAATAAGATCTTAAGAGATAAACGAAGTATTATTGAAAAAAAAAAATGAATCATTATGATTTTCTACTTTTTACCAACAAAATAACTTTTTTTGTAATAATATAGATAAGATCTCAGAGATAAAGAGACAAACGAAGAGATCTTAGAGATAAAAGAAGCATCATAAAAAATGATGAATCAAGCAAAAAAAAAATATGATGAACCCTTTATGAATTTATCGACATTAGTACAAATAATTTAAAGAAACGATTCCCATTAATGAAAATCATAAGAATAAGGATTTTTAATGATTTTAATAATTTAATAACAAACTTGATTCAAATCACTCTAAATATTTCATTAAAAATCTGACCACTTTATGCTAGCACATATTATCTAAAAACTTTTTAAATTCCACATTACGTTTACAAATAAAATGATTTAACAAACAAATTAACAGCAGAGATTTTTATAACATACATACTAGCAAGAATAAAGAACACATATAAAAGACCAAAACACCCATAGTTTTTGAAAGCCATAATACAACATGAGACGCCTAACACAAAAAGGCTTAACGGAAAATAAAGAAAAGAAAAGTGTGGGAAGAGGAAAATAAATAAATAAATAAATAAAGATTTTTGAGTATATGGAGTGAAATGGAAGAAAATCAAGTTCTACCCCCAGAATATCAGATCAAGTTTCACGGCTAAAAAGATACGATAGGCATTTGACACATACGGAATAGAATACAATGTCAGTTGCCAAGAAGCAGTAACAGAAGAACACTACACAAAATCGCCATTCTTGACCAAACAAATCTTATATTCGGCTCTAAGAATTCAGTGATATGTATAGATGTGGTTTTTTGATGCTATGGTTGGTGCTGACATTTCCAAATGGAACTCATGCGATTTAAATGGTTCTGACGTCAAAAGTCACATTGGAGATTCTGAAAGCATTATTTGTTCCAGCAAAATCACACCAAAACGATGAGCTTTAGAATGACTTTGAAGAAATAATGTTTTTTTTTTTTCATACTCTATTTTTAATATTTTTTTCTAGTAAAAATAAATGTTAATTTATTTTTTTTTAAGACTTCACTTCGAAAATATAGTAGTCATTGTTTTAAACATTAACTTAACTTAGATACACACTTCTTTAGAAAAAAAAAAAAAAAAATATTTTAAAGAATATTCCATATATAAGCTACTGTGCGGAATTCCATCATTTATTTATTAATCATTTGTTCTAAAATTAATTAAACTTTGGAATGAATATATTAAGTGTCAAAAGTCACATTGGAGATTCAGAACGTAATATTTGTTCTAGCAAAATCACACCAAAACGATCAGCTTTAGAACGGCTTTGAAGAAATGATGCTATTTTTCATACTCTTGTTAAATTAGACACACACATCGCTTTTTTTAATATATTTTTTCTAGAAAAAGTAAATAAAAAGTTTTTTAAAACTTCACTTCAAAAATATAGTAGTCATTGTTTTAAATATTAACTTGTTAAATTAGACACACATCGCTTTTAAAATATATTTTAAAGAATATTCCCTATATAAGATATTGTACAGAATTCCATCATTTCATTATTAATTATTTGCTCTAAAATTAATTAAATTCTGGAATGAATATATTAAATGTCTAAATTTAAAAAAAAAATCAACTTGCTAAAACGCGCGACACACTTAAGACATCCATACATTTAGCCATACTATTTGTTCGAAAAGAAAAAACCTATAATTTATGAGCTCCGCTATTCATTCCATTTTCCATCGAAATCGTCTGCTGAACCATCTCTTTCAGTGAAGTGATTTCTACTCAACCCTTTTCGATGGTTAATGTATTTCTGCCTCAAAGAAAACACCGGTGAAAAGTTTTACAAGAATGCACCAACACTAAACCTACATTTAATCTTTAAAACAAACCCGTCTTTTGACCACCTTTAAAAAGAAATCCATTCTTGTTGGAGAAGCGGTTGTTGAAATAGTATCATTTCTATCCTATTAAACTCACTGCCCATTACTGAGAGGGGGAAACGACATTTAAAAAGCTAAAAAGTAAAAAGAAAAAAATGCAGCACGCTTGCAAATTACAGCCTACATTTGCGAAAACCACTTTCGAAACTTTGTATTACTCCTTGCACCAGTTTACGAAGAGTGCCACCCAAACTCATTAATAACACATTATTCCTCAATTTACCTAATGACTAAAATTTCTCACCTCAACTCCACCGCCAGATTCCCAAAGCGCCAATCTTAGAGATAAACGAAGCATCATAGCAAACTCTACGTGCAAAGGTTGCTATTTAAAAATGGCGTTGATCAACTTGGGCTTTTAATCGCAGATAGCAACAAACATAACTTTAAAAAAGAGTATATTTAGAAACTCAATTATTGATGCGTAATGACTTTCTCGCTGGTAATAAGGTTATAGGTTATTAGGTTAACTGTCAACAAATTTTTCTCCGTTATTAATAATTTAATAGATACACTTTTCACGATAAATAGAGTAAAAACAAGTATAACATTACCACGTAGCTGAGTTGGATGCTCAACTATTTATACATCACGACATTTTTTAATCATACACAGATATATCCAAATATGCTTTTTAACTATTAAATAAACTATATTAACTACATCAGTAACTCAATTATAGGTGCCTAAGGGATATTGATTGCTATTTCATATATATATATATATATATTGTGTTGTGTGTCTTGCAATCATATGAAACTCAATAGCTTTTATAAATATGTTGCGATATAGTATATGCACATTGTGTGTGTATGCTTTTTTAAAAACTTTTAACTTATTTATCTTTTATTTCAGTTCAGTCTTTAATTTGCTTATATTTAGAAACACAATGCTCATGGGGGAACAAACACATGTTTAAATAATAATGTAATATAAAATCGAGCCAGTGAGTCTTAAAAAAAATGCTTTTTCTTTTTGACGTAATGATTTAATATGCATTTCAATTAAATTATATGTGTAACAATTAACTTAAATAACTTAAAATATTTTTTCTCCGTCTTTTTACATTATCAACAGTTAAATAACTATAATTATACTTTATATAACTAAAAGTCTTCCTTTTAACGATAACTTTTTAATGTTAATATGGTGGGAAGGGGAGAGAAAAATTGGCAAATGTTTTTTGTAATCATATTCTTAACTCAACTTACATATATGATTGACTTTTAATTTAAACGAAACCGGATAATAAACATGCAACAATAAAAACATTATTATTAAAACATGCAACAATAAACAACAATTAAGCATTTCAATTAAATTATATGTGTAACAATTAATATTAAAATACATTTTCTCCGTTTTTTATACTATCAACAGTTAAATAATAATATAATTATGCTTTATATAACTAAAAGTCTTCTTTTTAACGAAAACTTTTAAATGTTATGAATTGGTGGGAAGGGGGGAAGAAGGACTTTTAATTTAAATGAAAAAGAAGTGATAAAAACATGCAACATTAAACAATTAAGCATTTGAATTAAAGAAATATTGTTAAATAATAATATAATTATGCTTTATATAACAATCGATAACTTTTTTTAAATATTATAATATTTTTCGTAACAACATTCTTAACCCAACTTACATATATGATGGACTTTTAATTTAAACGAAAACGAAGTGATAACATGCAGCATTAAAACATTATTTAAATTTGCTAAGTTAGAACATTTTGGTCATTTATTTCGTTGATGTTAAACTTTTTATTGTATTACACGACCAACGGAAATCACGAGCATAAAACTCTTTGGCAATTAGGAATCCTGGACAAAGGAGGACAATAGTCTTAAACTACAATGGAGTTTTTTGTTGTTTGACAATACATACCGACTCTATTGTGCATCTACTGGAGGGTTTATACAATGTTACATATACTAAGAAAAAAAAAATAAAAAGGAAAGGAAAAAAAAAAAGCGTAAAAAAATGTTTTAAGCGAAATGTAATACTTTTGTAAACGACAGATGGTTTGACGACATAAAAATGTAATGAGCAGAGACATCATTTTTTCAAGCAAAAGGTGGTTTAATTGTACAGATTCCTAAAACGGAAAAGCACTGTATTTAAAAAAAATAAAATAAAAAATCTTTTGAGTTTTTATATAATGTATAAAATAAACAAAACTTATACCAATAAGCAGACGTTAGGTGGAGGGGGAAAGAAAAGTTAGGGGAATGTAAGAGATTCACCACCTGCCACTTCGTTATGCATTCGCTTGCAAAACAAATGAAGAATGATGATAACCAAGTTTTATATTTATTCGTTTTTCTAAGGCAGGGAAGAAATGAAATTATTATTTAATTAATAAAGAAGATTCCCAAATGGAAGGAATAGATTCTTTTTCTGTTAAAAGTTAAATATGTATACATACTATTTTCATACCCTATTTTAAAAAACAATATTTCAATAGAATCTAATGCTGAAGGTTAAGGTGAAGCAATTTTCACAATATATTAAGACAGTTAGAAATGTGAAAACGTTAAAGAAATTAATATTGTAATTAACTGAATAAATGTTAATAGGAAAAAATTTTTTTTTTTGACTTAATCAATTAAAAATAAGAATTGAACTTAAATCTTCTGTTTGGAGAAAGCAAATGTGATAATGAATTAAAGTTCACAATAATTAGTTGCTTCTTATGATATATATGTAATAGTCACAATTACAACTAACATCTTAAAATGTGCTAATGATATAATAACCACATCAGTTCAGGAGATTAAAAGAAATTTATACGTTAAATGCATAAAAAAATGTACATTTTTTTTAAATGGTTCAAAATTTGAAATACAACACGAACAAAGATTCCATATAGAATTCTCCAAGATCATTAAATTTGATTCAATTTTTGTCCAACGTTAATTTAACTCCGCCTAGTTCTGGTATTTGCAGTTTTAAACATAGTATACCATAAACAGAACAATTCAACATCAATCTTTTTGTGAAGGAACAGAACTTTCTTCCTTTGCTCAGAGACCCAGAGCCCCCCCTGCACTCTCTAATCCAAGGACTGATAGGGACCCAGAGGGGGAGTGACGTGACGAGGAGGCAGACGATCACGTGACTCATGGGAAATGAGCGGGACCGGAAAAGCAATACGTAA